>CM055907.1:19663931-19884931 GCA_029582155.1 Panopea generosa
ACACATTATAGGTTATTTGACGCCAACAGGAAGGAAAATTCCAGGTTCACTCAGCATGTCAATAAAACCAAAAAAAAAAATAAAATCAAACAACATACAGATTAAATGAATTCATCAACAAATGAATATGCAGTATGAACTTAGAACCTTGATACCTGCAGAACTGCAGAATTTTAGCAAATTCTATCGTATTACTCAAATTGTCGCTTCTTACCACATGTATGAGCCACAGTGGTCCTCCTATTCTTGCCATCACTCATATGACTCCCTGGAACCACACTGGGGTTGATAATTTAACCACAATAGTGAAAATCACAAAAAAATGATAAAATGAACATGACACTCCTCTTTCGGAGGATCACTAACCCTATGTAGAGATCGACAGTGAGTCTATTCTTAGCCGGAATCACACGGGCCTTGTAAAACAGAACCATTCGTAAACATCTTTTAAGACAATCATATAAACATTTCTTTTTTTTTTCAAGTTAAACCCACTTATCAAATAGAAAACTTTTGTAACACCCAATTCTGACACATTGTACATATCCATTTGCCACATAAAATATCAATATAGTGAGGAAAAACACTGTCGTCAAACAAAAGTGATTCGTGGATATTTCAAATAAATGATTTTATTTAAATGAAGCTGATGGTAATATTTTCATCTGAATCTACACTATATGTCATGGCAACTCACAACATCGTTAATATAAATGGATATACATCAATATGGATAAAAGTAATTGCAACGTTCAGTGATTGCGTCGAATGAAACAGAATATCGGTAAAAATTAAGCAATTTAACTGACTTTGAAAAAAAATCGGTATGTTGGAATGTCAGATAAAAGAAACAAAGCCAATACCTAGAATACGGATATGTCTGAATGTCGGTGGAACCCGATTTCAGTGTTATTCGGAAACACTGGAATTATTTCCAAAATCCAAACTTGCGACATTGGATAGTAACTCAGCGGATTATGATGAACTTAATAGTGAATATTTCTTTGACAGAAACCCTCTCACCTTTGGGTTTATTTTAGATTCATATCGAACCGGTACAATCCATCTTCCGAAGGACACGTGTAGTTTGAATTTTAAAAAGGAGCTTGAATTTTGGAACTTATCCTTAAGTCATGTTGCGCCATGTTGCTGGGAGAAGCTTTATAAAGCAGAAAACGACACCAAAACAATCCAGACTTTGGCAGAAAACTACAGAACAAACACAAACATGTGTCTATTGATGAAAAATGAAAAGACTTTTAAAGAGAACATGTGGCTCTTGTTAGATGAGCCGAAGTCATCTAAACTAGCAATGGTAAGTAGACTTATGTTATCGTTAACATGTCTGACTGTCAATTCAGGGAATGTCAGTTCGAATTCCCGCCGGACTACAGTTTCTGTGACGATTAGTCATGTGCGTTTTAATATACGGCCATGAATATCCCAAAGGTTGGAAGAATTAATTGAGTTGCAGAGAAAAAATGTGTTTAGTACTGGGTAACGGTTCAGCGGATCACACGAGAACGATGAGTATGTGCTCACCGCAAATAAATTACCCAAATACTGTTTGAATCGGCAACCCATCCAATGCAATCAAACCTTTTAAATTAATATTTAATAATTTGTTCATATTTGTTTTATGAATTATACAGCTGCCTTGAAATGCCGCTTCCCTGATTGTAATTGTGGCGTTTAAGCATACCAACACATACATGTTAACACTCAGAGAGAAACAGATGTTTCGGTAGTTAAATGAATACAAGAAACAAATCGATCACTCAAATACGGATCAATGAATTTCTCTCCTAGGTCTCTTATATGAATTAGAAACTTTCATTCAAACATACACGATTCAGGAATCTAATATTAAAACCGCAGGTTCCAAAGTAAATATTTTAACAGGTAAAAATGAGAGGAAATATAATAATTGTATTTATAATAGAGCCCGGATTTATATTATTAATTTCAGATATGGGGTATCTTGATGTGTTTGGTTATCATTCTATCAACAGTTGTTTCTGCCACAGAGACTGTATCTGCTATTTTAACCGACACGTACACAGAAGAAGAGAAGCAGACGATCCTTGACATATTGGAAGTTGGCGGCTGGTTCATGCCGGGGAACGCGACGACAGGCGCTATTACAAAACTGACACTTGAGCCACCGGCTGTTCTTGTTTACATCGATATATGTTGTTTTACCCTTCTAACGTTTGAGATAATCCTCGTGTTTGTATTTAGTCCAAGGCGGAGGGATGTTATGAAGTGTTGGCTCCATATGTCGGAAATAATATGTTCGATCTCTTTTTGGATCTCGCTCGCAATGGAACTTAATTTAACAGATATATCTTCAACTTACGCTATGACGTCCTTTATCGTTTTCAAATTCCTCACCGTTCTAAGACTGGTCCGCTTGTTCCGCATTGCAAAACATATTCCTGTCTTTAACATTATGGGTCTTACCTTCAGGTCATGTAGCCAAGAGCTGAAAGTTTTGGCAATCATGCTCTGTCTTCTTACCACCTTGTTTGGCTACATTATGTATACTTCAGAAATGTTTTACAGTTCCCATTTTGACAACATCTATAGTGCAATGTATTGGGCGTTGATTACACTTACAACGGTTGGGTACGGCGACTACGTACCGACATCTACGTTTGGTCACGTGGTAGCCTCGATATGCGCAATATGTGGAGTGCTGGTGTTGGCTTTGCCGATAGGTGTAATTGCCGCCAGTTTCAACAATTTTTACAATCACCACAAGTATGCATCAAAACACATCCAAAACAACAAAGTCTGTCCTCACTCTTTCGTGCAATAACGATGCAGCAAATCCCAATCTAAAATTGTTCTAAAGACACAATATTTGTTGCTGATGTAAGCTCATCATTTCGGTATATTTTTATTTACACCGTCCTGTTTTACGATGGGACGACGGGGAAGAGAGGGAAAAAGCGAAAACCATAACCATTTGGCGGTTCAAAATGGGATCGATGTTGTCACGTCCTCTGTATATTTATATTTCAGCTGTTTGGAACGGCTCTGCCCTTTTAATACCTAATTTTTTCTTCAATAATTTCTTTAATTTTATATACACCGGTTTCAGTAACCTTTACAATGAAACAAATGCAAGCCGATTTGTTATTACTATTAGTCAATGGTGGCTCCGTGGACTGACGAAAAGGTACATATAACCTAATTGTGGCAATTGACACCAGTCATCAATATGATACGGTGTTTGGGGTATGATGTCATAATATACTTCGACTATACGACGGACTCAGATTTTACGCTTGGGTCCGTTACATAGCGATGATTTGAGCAGCACGTTGATTGCTCAGTTGCTTCAGGGAAAGTTGAAAGAAGTCACAGTTTTGTAAACGTTAAATTGCTATGAACAGTTCGTCAGGCATAGAATTCCTTGCTTTTGTTTGGAATTGGGTTGAACATACCTGATTCGGGAGATATAAGTGGTGACTGGGATGGAGGTACAGTTATGAGCACCACAACGCTGTCCAATGTGTACATCATCGTGATAAAGGTTCACGTCGCAGCATCACAACGCATGACGGGATGAGTACAGCATTACTCGTTCCAACAATTATGCACTAAGGATATGCTAATGGGACACCCGCAAATGATGTTATCTAATATTGTACTAATGTTAAGGGATAGAAACAATCAACACATCGGCAAACGTATGAAGACATAAAGTATCACTATTTGGAATTTAGTTTTTAAAAAAATATTAACTTTGTTTTTAAGCTAGTGGTGTCACGCTAGATTTGTAAAAAAATGTAATACATATTTTAAAAACATGCTTATTGATTGATATTTACTGAGGAATCTTTGCGTTCTATTTTACCGATAAAAACTGATGAAGATGTAATATATGTTACTTGTTCATTATTTGTCCTACATGATATACATGGGAAACATGCCTATAGTTATGCACTCATGTGAATAGTGAATAACGTCTGCCGTATCAATGTGTACACCAGGTCATTGCGGGTTAAGACAAATGAAAATTAACTTAATTTAAACTTGTGTCATGAATCATGTACACATTCAAAGATAAAACGGAGCCGTTAAAAAGCCTAACTAGAATTATATGCAAACTTGATAAAAAAGTAACAAAAATAAAGATGAAATTATTAACCATAATCTTCAAAATTCACCGGCAATAGCCAATTTTTGTTTAGATATAGATTATTTTCATAATCACATATATATATTTAATTTTAATAGTACTCTTTTGCTCAAATAATCCTTTATGGTTAACTTACATGTTAATAAAAGAGTGGAATATATTTAAGGACTGTGTTGATTTCAGAACAATAAGACGGCATTAGTTATCTATCCAATCAAATTGATTTTCGCAATTTTGAAAGACTATGTTGATATAAACAGTAAATCGATAACATAGAATTAATGTGAATAGTGAATGACAATGCTTTATTTGCATATTATTGAATGTGAACTACTATTGGTGAGTGAGAATGCTTTATTTGCATATTATTGAATGTGAACTACTATTGGTGAGTGAGAATGCTTCATTTGCATATTATTGAATGTGAACTACTATTTGCGAGTGAGTATGCTTTATTTGCATATTATTGAATGTGAACTACTATTGGTGAGTGAGAATGCTTCATTTGCATATTATTGAATGTGAACTACTATTTGTGAGTGAGAATGCTTCATTTGCATATTATAAAATGCGGAATACTGTTGGTGAGTGAGAATGCTTCATTTACATACAAACGCCCATAAGTCGTTTAAGCAATCCTCTTGTGGATTTAATAAGACTTAGCAAATCAGAATGAAACAGTGCTTCCTAAAATATAACTGAATGGAAAAAAATACAAAGCAATTGATATGATGTTACGACTTTTTTATCCGAAGTGAATAACATAGACATGAAACGTTCAATACTCTATTTTTAAATATTTAAGAACCACAACATTTAAATGGTATATATCCAAGTGTTAGATGAAAAGGTATTGGTAATTCATCAAGTAAAACCAATGCGTAAACTATCTAACAGAAAACATGGTCCAGTTCAACAAAAAAACAAAGTTTTGGTGTTTTATATTGTGACAGTTTTAGCACAATTTTAATAAAACCACTGCGGAGAGATGTTGGTTCTTAATTCGGGAACGATTATCTATCAGCGTTCATTTTAAGCTTCCGTTATATCATCTAACGATATGACGATAGACTGTAACGCAAACAAAAGTTATGAATAAATATGAGATCAACACGACACAATTGTGTTCTGATACATTGTAGCATATCTAAATATACAAATTGCCTGTGTATTTGTGCTAAAAAATCAGCATACGGGATATCTTGGTACACAATAGCGCATTCATAAATTCTATATACCAAGAACTTCTATAGAAGGATAAGAAACTTGCATCTCTCTGCTAAATCTTTATGAAATAGCATGCGAAAAATTAATAATTTGGCAAATTAATAATTCAAATTTCACTGGCAATTATTTTCTTTTGCAAAAAAGCAAATTGTATGTAACCTTAGATGTATTATACTTTTTAAACATGATCTTGAGTTTAAACTTTAAAATTTTGTAATTTGAAGTAAAAATTCAAGTACTTTTCTTGATTTTGTAGTTGCAGCCTACCAAGGATGCATAGGCATTTGGACTGTGTTCCTTCTTCGATCGTACCTGTTAATTAAATTGCAGAAATACAGTCTAGATCGTTCTGCACATGCTCACTAAAACAGTTTAACACGCTGCACCGCACCTTCACGTCCATAGATATGGATATACATATATAAACATCAGACAATAGTGAAAGTAGGTATGGTATTGGCGTTGTTAACTGTATTTTTTTATATAAAACTGAGGAATAAAAATAAAATATAATTAATCGAAAAGGAAGCTAAAAGCGCTTTCTTTTCTGAAATATTTGAAGGAAATAGATGTTGGAAACCGAACACCAAGGAACTATTGGCATAACAGAACTAACCGCACCATACAAGGAGTGGTCCGCACTCAAACGGAAATGGAGCTTTAAAAATTATATCGGTTACCACTTTCATCAATATATTGTCTGTATCTGCAATAACCAACAGCTTCAACAAAATATCTACCTTCTTTGTATACCCATGTTTGTTATCCTGCCACTTGTATATGTAGGACTACTCTGTTCCACATAAAAAAGACACACGGACGAGAAATTAATTTTGATGTGACGTCTCTGTATATTTGCTCCCCAATTGTACATGATACAATCATTCCGTTATACCGTTAGATATATATTGAGAATTTACGCCGTCGGGATCTAAATAATGCTAATTATTACATATATACCTAAATATAGTAACACAAACTGAACGTTTTTAACAAAATATGTTTACAATTACGCGCCGGTATTTTGGCCTCGGGTTCAATACTTGGGCCAATATGGGAAAATATGGTATTAAACATAGCACATGCTCTTATGTGTAAAATTACCTTTCCAACGAACAACAATAATATTAATAACCCGTCACCGTCAAAACAACCGAATGCCATAACGAGAAGGCCGGAAACTTTGAAAATGTCAGAAAAGACGTTGAAATTTTAAGCAAATTGCGTTTTTGGCTTTGGATTGAGCCATTGAACGCAGTTATTAACCATAATTCAGACAGATAAGGGAGATGGACACTCGCAGATTTGTGGAAATATGAAAAACATTAACACTTAACTAAAGAAAAGGAGCGACGTTGGAAAATGTAAAGACCGGCTTCGCAGCGAAGACTTGGCTGTTCATTATACATAACTAACGGCAATTGCCTTGAACAAGGCTTTAGCCTGACTTTTTCTAAGTAAAAGGAAAATGGCGATTCTGAATATTAGCCAGATACAATCAAGTCGTACCAGTCCAGTATACATCGGTACCTACAAGACCATGATGATCAAGTGAATATTAGGAGGACGATTTGTTTAAGCATTCAAGAGATATCCTGTCCTCAAACATAAAGTCACTGAGACAAACCGGACTTGGAGACAAGAGTGTAGCAAAATGACCAAGGGCCAATAACTTACTTAGATAGAATATACCTACTACCCAAAAATAAAATTTATGAATATACAGTTATACAATATATACAAATCCACAAGATTTACTCAGCATGAAAAAAATACCGGTCTAAAAATGTTCTAAGATGTAATCGTGTTAACACTGTCCACTTTAATAAGCTTTTGTTTAATTGATGTCGCGATACAACTGATATTTACAATATATCACTGATGTCGCAATACAAACTGCTATTTACTATTATATATCACTGATGTCGCGATGCACACTATTAACTATTATATATCACTGATGTCGCGATGAAACTTGCTCTGCAATCTTCATGAATGATTTAAATAAGATTAATACTTATTAAAACACTACGTCCGCGTCCAGATGCGTGGGTATATCTCCAATCACCCCTTCCGGCAATGGATGTATTCCCAAGGTGTACTCTCCGTGTACTGTGTAGTACTGGCTACAAAAACCGACTCTAATTTGACGTCAGGAATGTCAAGTCGTCTATATGACGAATATGTTGGTTGCGCGTCCTATGATGATACTACAACCGGCTGACTCCTGTTACATCAATAACATCCTACGTGTGACTTACGTCGCGTATATGTCCATAAAGCGGCTACAAATAAATATATAAACTCAGATTTACTATTTATTCAGTTTGCAATAGTATTGCGTTTATCACTTATCATCTTAATATTTCATGGTAGTTTCATAATATGTCATGATAACAATACATTCAATCATTTCTTACCATCTGTTACATTTCATGGTTACCGTAGTTTTATCAGTATATAATAACAGTACATTCATTCATTTCTTACCATCTATCACATTTCATGGTAGTTTTATCAGTATATAATAACAGTGCATTCATTTCTTAGCATCATCTATTAATTCTCGTGGTAACATATACATTTATATATAATATTTCCACGTTATACAATATAAATATCGACGGGCAAATTCTGTATCTATTTGCTTTGCAAATACACAGAATAAACTTAAAAAACAATTTAATTACATATGTTACAATTCAAAATGCCGATTTCCAATACTTCAATATAAACACAACATTAACATCTCAAAATACGTTCCCAGATTCCTCCGTCTATATCCTAATAAACTCTCAATACTGCGGATATGAAATTAAATTCACCACATTCTAGTCTGAATATTTATCAACAATTTACACAAAAAGTATTTAGAACTGCTTCTGTCGAAATAAAACTATCGGACATTTAAATTACTAAACTTTTAGAAAGCATAATATAAAATGTACTCACTAAAAGTACAACATGAAATGATCAGTTTATGTTGTTAAACTCTGCCACAATGATACGCAATGTATGAATTTGCAAGCTGACAATGGTCTAAGCTTCTACTCGTTTATTTATACAAGAAATCCGCGTATCACAGGGTTATCTCAAGGAAATCATGGCATTAAATTATCATCCGATGTCGAACGATACAACAATGTCCAAAAAAGGTTAAATGTAGACTATGATTAGTGTTACAATAATAAATCTCTTTACTTTTTCCTAAAACAATCATTACTCAACGGATTTTTATGAAATAAACGTCAGAATGACTTATTCGTTAATCCTAAAATGAATATGTAAAACTACCTTTGAAATGTGTGTGTGGCGATAAGTTTAACAAACCTAAGCTACCTGACCGATATGCGTCATTACAATGTACATACGTTGTTATTGTCTGACACTGATAATTCAAGCCACGTAAACTAACTTATTTGTTACAAAGAGGTGTAGGGCCGACGCATTTACAGATGACAAGATCAACACAATAAAACATAATGGCATGTTAAGAAAGGTAAGTGGTTTATCCATTTTGTTTATTTAATGAGGTGTCCGACTGAAAATAGCCCCAGGGAGTTAGTTGGATAAAAACATAAATAACATGTTTAGTATTTACACCTGTTTGTTTTTAATCGGCCTCGTAGTCCAGTGGTAGAATATTCGGCCGGTAACCTGACTTTTCGGAGTTCGATTCCACGACGAGTCACCTTTTTAAGTGTGTTAACTCTTTCCTTTTCTGACAAAAAGAGACTTTTAAAAAAAGGCGTACCATGATGCTGTTAAAACACGCAAAAGGAAACAGTGACATTCTAATCCAAATCATATGTCATTGAAGTAAATTCAACAGTATAAAATATAGACGCCTAATATTTGAAAATAAAATTACAGAAATTTAAAGTCGTCAATTACACATATTTTAGTATAATTCAATTAAAAAGGTTGCAGTGTGATAAAGGTGTGCTTGTTGGTCATATTTGCCCTTTCCTTCCACAATTTGGAACACCTGGGCCAATATGACCAACAGACATACCTCGACCATACAACAACCTCTTAATAATACCGTTAAATGCTGCTGCGACTTCTACAACATCGACACCCACTCCTGCTCCTCTTCTTCTTCCTCCTCCTCCTACTACTACTACTACTACTACTACTTCTACTACTTCTACTACTACTTCCACTACTACTACTCCTTCCACTACTACTACTACTACTCCTACTACTACTATTACTACTACTACTACTACTACTTATACTTTAACCACTGTTTCTGCTATTACTACTAATACTACTGCTACTACTGCTACTACTGCTACAACTACTACTACTACTTATACTTTAACCACTGTTTCTGCTATTACTACTAATACTACTACTACTACTGCTACTACTACTACTACTGCTACTACTACTACTACTACTACTACTACTACTACTATTATTACTACTTGTCAGAATAATGTGTTTACTTTATATTAATAGTGTATGGTCTTAGCCTTATAGAAAAAAAGAAGTTTATACACTTTATTTTATGCTATTGATATGCAAATATGTAACAAGTATAGGTTTTTAAAATAATTTATCATTGCAATATGAATGATAGTATTACTATAACATTATTAAATGATTAACATAAATATTAAAGGACAAAATATTCAAGAGTTAAATACCACTTCAAAGTAAATGTTCACGAAGTCAGATTGTTTTTGTTACACAGAGAACGGTGTCATTAATGATCGATATGAGCATTACGTATTGCCAGTTTCTTTCAATGCAAGTTCGGTGTCAAAGTGTACTTGAAACCTCGGTGGAGGTCAATTGCGTCTTTCTTTCTATATGATTTGGAAAACCTTGACATTAAAGAAAACGTTTTGTGCCGTATATATAAATGTAAGTTCTGTGTTTGAACTGGGCATTGTTCTATGGTTTGAGGATTGTAAGTTTGAAACAGTTCTAGAACATACGCTGTTCTGTCACATTGTTTGAACAGCTGGTCACCAAATAAAATGATGTTGAAGAACAGTTAATCCAACACTACAGGAGATTAAACCCGTATACTAAATAGAGATGATTGGTCTAATCACTAATTTGATTTTTTAGTTATATTCAGTTTTATTTACGAATCATGAGGCAAGAAAATTTATACATTGTATTGTTTGAACAAAATTGTTTAATATAGTTTCAAGCTAGTATAGATTTGCTTCATAGCATCATCCAGTTAAGACACGTTGGCCTTACAGAAGATCCTAATTTTTTTCAAGTTACTAACCAAAACAGCCTGACACTACATTAAAGTGTCCAAGTTGGGAATTTTATTTAGTTCATGATATTCCAAATGGAATTTTCCTACAGGACCTTTAAGATTTCCTGTTGAACATTATCATTTCCAATTAGAAATTTAGAACTGATTCTTGTTGCCCACATTGTGGTCATATTGAAGATGCTGAGCATTATTTTTTCAAATGCACAACATACAGAACCCAAAGATTAACATTATTCAACTCGACAAGATCATATCACCCTCTAAGTACACATCGGAGATGAAAGACTATCTCATGTAAGCAATATTATTATAGTCAAAGCGGTACAATACTATATTAAAGAAACTAAACGCTTTGCATAATCTTATTTATGTTTTCCTGTCTTGTTTTTAACTGTACTATATTACTTCGATCTTGTGAATTATTTAACTATTTTGCCCATTTTATATAAATGTTAAGTTGCATAGCTTTGTTTTTATTTTTGTGCTTTCTTATTTACTAATCTGATTTTCTCACTGGGGTGCTACCGAAAGGTGGACACAGGACGCATGCGTATGGACGACATAAAGAAGAAATGATATGTGTTTGTTTTACTATGTATTACTTTCTTTCCTTTCCTACCTTTTTCTATTCTCAAATTATTGGTTAAGAAAAAATTGTTAAAATTTGTCATTTTGATATTTAATGTTAACATTGTAAAAATGTAGGGGACGGGCCGAACCTAATATTGAAAGCCCAACCCCATTTCATGTTGAAATAAAATATGTTTAAACTATAATTAGAAATTAATTTAAGAATTTCAATTGGAAATAATTGAAGAATTCCAATAGGAAAGAGTATTTTCACTACATGTAATTAAATTCCCTTTATCATGATTTTGTTGCGATCATTTTAATATACAACGTGAATTTAGCTTTAAAGAATTAAAAAATAAAGTTACTATCATTGAAGTCTATAATGACAAATATAAATCCAAAGTTACTTGCTTGTTCCGTAGCAAATTTTAAGTAGTATATGTACGAATATATTTTGCTTAAGTCTACCATTTCTTAGCATAAGTACTTCTATCTAGGGCGATGGGACATTGGTAAGACCATAAAACAGGCAAGACACTCTCATACAATGTAAATAAAATAAATAACAAGCACCAGATGCATATCAAATTGTATCTCTCTAGTGACACAGAGCGACAAAAAATGTTGTTCGATATTCCCATTTGCCTTTACAATTCGGTATTGAGTTGTGTTTATTCAGGTCAGATAATATGTCGTTCTTTATTGCAAAAGACTACGCCACGCTTTCATATTGAATGTATTCTAATTTTTACGAAGGTCTATATATATGTCATTTTTATGTTTTTAATTGAAGTACGAATTCCCTTAAGTACATTTTGCTATCTCACACAACGCAGCTGTTAACCGGGTAGGTACTGATAGGGTAATCGAAAATATAATATTTTATTCATCGAAAACGTATATCGTAAACGTACAATATGTCAACCGAAAACATACTACATTTGTATTATTTTCGTTAAAACTTACTGTTATGTTAATCGAGAATGTTCTGTTTCGTTAGTCGTAGACATATTATTATATTCATTGAAAAACGTACTTATATGTTTCGTCAAAAACGTATTGATATTTCTGCCGAATACGTACTATTATATTCATCATAATCGCACTATTATGTTCATTGGAAACGTACTGATATGTTTAACGAAAACGTACTTAAATGTTCGTCGAAAAATAAAACTTAATCTTATCTTATTTCAAAAGTAATATAATCGACAGATGCAGTTATATATAGCAGACAGCGTAACCGTAGACGTGTCATGAGCGATATTAAGTGTTATATGTGTCGCAAATGTTGATTTGTTACTTTTCCGCGTGTCAAGTAAGAAATCGATGTTTTAAAGTAGGTATTTCCAATTTACTCATTGTATCCCATCTGTGCCTTTTACAAGGAACGCCCACTTAATTATTAAATGTGACTATAAGACTGTATGGCAGAGATTATTGGCTAGTTATTTTTTTAAAAAATATTACAAAACAACTTTCTTTCGTTACCAGACAACAATGTGTCATATATAGGTTGACAGGTCAACAAAGTCTGAGAAATACAAAAACAAAAACAGTAAGTCCGCAGTTTTAGAGTGCCTTTTTATATTTATACATTCTTCAAGCATGTACCACAACAATAATGTTAGGTTTTGGGCTCAGAGCCATCAGAACAAAGCTTATGCAAACTAACACAAGTTTAATTGTATTTTCATTGAGATTAGGTTCAAAGAAATTAAAATTATATTTCTTTGAGGGACGATCAAAATGTTCGTTGATACAACTGCATCAGGAATGCGTGTTTCATGGTTGTTTAGTCAGAAAGCTTAAATATATCTGTCTGTGAAGAAGAACGATTGTAGATACCTTAGTCATGATAAAAAATGAATTAGGGTAATTCAAATATATCGGCGGGATTTGGATTTCTGAAACCGCCTTGTTCTGGATATATAGTTGCACTGGATCCGAGTGCGAACAAGTCATATAATGATTTAATAAATACAGATAAAGTACAACATGCTTCATAATGTCATATGATAATGTTTTAAACGAACTGACCAAAGGGAACCATTGGATATGGGAGGCTGGTTGCAATCGTTATCCCCCCCCCCCCATATCCAGAGGTAACATTTGCTGAAAAACTGTTCTAAGATGGCGACCGCTGTTGTCTCCGTCTGTTTGTACCTTTTATGGTTATTCACAAAAAAATTTTACACTATTTTTGGTGACTGTGTCACTTGATTATCTTCTGTTGGTGATGTATGTTCTTAATTCTAATTTTATATCTAATTTAAGAACTCATTTTAAGTTATTTATCTTAAGATGTGAATATAAAGTTGATTCCCAACGAACCAAAAACATTCTCATACTACAGTAGACGAAATATAAAAATATAAATTATTTCATTTATAGGCAATTGACCTACATAATTATGAGAATGGATATATTATGATTCTCTCATATAAAAATCGTATAATAATCATATAAAACATATCATATGAGAATTATGAAAATTATATGCGTTTTTTTGTAATTCTTATTATATATTATATGTGAATAATATGTGACTCAAATATCTGTGTGTCAGTGCGTGTTAAAATTAATAATTTTACTGTCTTTACACATTTGCAATTCATTTGTTAAACCAAACCATTTATTATTAACCATAAATTATTGTAACACCCAAACTTAGATATAATGTATATAGCCATTGCAATATAAAATATCAGTTAAGTGACGACAGACATAATCGTCAAACAACAGGGACTCGTGGTTATTTTAGATAAACGATTTTATTTATATAAACTGTTGGCAATATTCTCTTCTTAATATTTCACAGATATAAAACTTTTATTCAACAGTCATTATTAATCACATAATTATTGATATATATGGAAAAAATCTCTATAAAAATAAAATAACGCGCATTTAATGAATTTTGAAAACAAAATTAGTATGTTGGAAACAAAATCAGTGCCTAGAAAACGGATATGCTTGAATGTCGGTGGAACCCGATTCCAGTGCTATTCAGAAACACTGGCCATATTTCCTAAATCCAAACTCGCGACATTGGATATAAACTCAGCGGATTATGATGAACTTGAATATTAGTGAATATTACTTTGACAGAAACCCTCTCACCTTTGGGTTTATCTTAGATTCATATCGCACTGGTACAATCCATCTTCCAAAGGACACGTGTGGTATGAATTTTATAAAAGAGCTTGAGTTTTGGAGTTTATCCTTAAGTCACGTTGCGCCATGTTGCTGGGAGAAGCTTTATAAAGCGGAAAACGACATCAAAACAATCCAAACTTTGGCAGAAAACTACAGAACAAACACAAACATGTGTCTCTTGATGAAAAATGAGAAGACATTCAAAGAGAACATGTGGCTCTTGCTGGACGAACCGAAGTCATCTAAACTAGCAATGGTAAGTAATATGTTTGTCGTAAGCCGTAAGTCCTGAGTTCGAATGTTTCACGGCAACAGTCTCTGTGATGATTAGTCGAACATTTTTCTACGGTCATGACTCTTCCACCTCTGAATATGTGGCAAGTAACATGTATAACTGGCTTGCATAAATAAAATTTGTCTAGTACTGGTAAATGGCTTAGCATATCTCGACGAAAGGATATTAATAAATTACGCAAATACTGTTAAAAACGGCAACCCATCCCATGCAATCAAACTGTTTAAATTAATATTTAATATTTTTTTCATGATTTATATGAATAATGTAGCTACTTAAAAGTCGAATTTCCCTGAGTGTAACCTTGGGGCTTGAGCATACAAATTATTCTAAAGACTGGAGTAACAGTACAAAAGCTAGCAGCGATGAAATTGCAATGAATTCTGTACTCACTGGAAACAAAGCGTCAGTGGAGGATTTTTTTCAAATTTCAAAAGTTTACAAAAAGATTTGGTTGAAATTTGGCAGATCTGTTCTTGAATGTGTGATCTTTAAGCCATGTGAATTGAGAAACAAAAAATACTATCAGTGGAACATTCAAAATTTAGTTTCGAAAACTGTTGTAAAATTCAAATTGTCCTCTAGTTGTGATTGATAGCTTATCCGAGTTCATGACCATACTCTCCAGTCAACTACAGTCCAGCTCCTAGGGAGATCAGCAAAATTGCATTCCGATCTTTTGAAATATGGCGGGGAATTCAAAATTATAATAAACGATACATACAAAGTGTTTGGATTAGCTATATGATTGTTTAATTGGCATTTATAGGATTGCATGCGTTGTATTAAGAATACATACTTTGTCATCATTCTCTTTAAGGAACACTGTGTTGATTTGGAAAATATTTGTGTAACCATTTCTAAAATACACTTTTTCATAATGTCCCTTGTGTGGCATGACTAGGCCTAAAACTAGCATAATTGACATGTAACTAACCTTTAGGCAGTTTTATTTTGTGATGAATATAGTTTATCCTATGTAAGACAATGTTATACAAAAACTGTTTATGTATCAATACAAGCTATATAATTTTGAAATTTAACATTTTACATGATAATTTTAGATAACATAATACGCATACAATGTCTGACAAGTAATATTTTAAGAAAACATTAAAAAAGGAATAAAGAGAGTAGAGAAGAAGCAAAAGTAAGACAGTTTTATTTTTGTTGCAAAGATAGAAATTTGTGGGATTTTATTTATTCAGTAAACAGCATGCAAATGTTATCATACTTCAATAAAATGATTTAAAGCATTTTAGTATATAATTATCTAAAAAAAATAATTATAAGATTATAAATTGTTTAGAAATTAAGATTAACAATGTATTTTGTCAAAACTGATTCAAATTGGATTTAATAAAAGTGAACTACATAATTTGTATGTATCCATTACATGAATATTGATTATTACACTTGCATCTCACCTTATCTGTTATAAATCAGTAGTAGTTACATGTATCAGCTATCAGTCAAAACCACATGTTTATGTTGCAAATGTTAATATCAGAGCAAGCAGGCAAGTAGTTAAGCCACAACTTCTGTCCCATATTTGTTTAATGGCTTACCGGTTGGTTTTCAATATAGGGACTCTCACGAGGATACACATGTTTCGGTAGTGCAATGAATACAATCGCGGTATGCAATAAACAAGAATGTCACTCAAGCAACGATTACTAAATTTAACACCTTCTTACAACTGAGAAAAAATCACGCTCGAAATCATCCTGGGAAGTACCAGTACTAAGTTTATGCGGAAAAAGTGTCTTGCTCAAGGACATCACATATAGCCGTTTCGGAGGACCGAAACCACGATCCTCCGATCGCGGGTTCGACGCTCTACCACTGGACCACTCGATCCACAGTCTTATTTGTTAATTTTATACTCCGATTGATACAGATGCGATTCAGGGCAACGAATATTACAGTACAAAATTAGATGATAATGCAAATATATTAACAGAACATACAGTGGAATTTATAATTATTGTATTCATCATACTTTGTCTATTTCAGATATGGGGTATCCTGATGTGTTTGGTTATTATTCTATCAACAGTTGTTTCTGCTACAGAGACTGTATCTGCTATTCTAATTGACACGTACACAGAAGAAGAGAAACAGACGATCCTTAACATATTGGAATTTGGCGGCTGGTTCATGCCGGGGAACGCGACGACAGGCGCTATTACAAAACTGACACTGGAGCCACCAGATGTTCTTGTTTACATCGATATATGTTGTTTTATCATTCTAACGTTTGAGATAATCCTCGTGTTTGTATTTTGTCCAAGACGGAGAGATGTTATGAAGTGTTGGCTCCATTTGTCGGAAATATTATGTTCGATCTCATTTTGGACCTGGCTCGCAATGGAACTTAATTTAACAGATATATCGTCATCTCACGAAATGACGGCCTATATCGTTTTCAAATTCCTCACCGTGCTAAGGCTGGTCCGCTTATTCCGCATAGCAAAACATATTCCTGTCTTTAACATAATGGGTCTTACTTTCAGGTCATGTAGCCAAGAGCTGAAAGTTTTGGCAATCATGCTCAGCCTTCTTACCACTTTGTTTGGCTACATTATGTATACTTCAGAGTTATTTTACAGTTCCCATTTTGACAACGTCTTTAGTGCAATGTACTGGGCGTTGATTACACTTACAACGGTTGGGTATGGCGACTACGTTCCGGCATCAACATTTGGACACGTGGTAGCCTCAATATGCGCAATATGTGGAGTGCTGGTGTTGGCTTTACCGATAGGTGTAATTGCCGCCAGCTTCAACAGTTTTTACACTCACCACAAGTATGCGTCAAAACACATCCAAAATAACAAGGTTTGTCCTCACTCTTTCGTACAATGACTAAACGTAATCCAATTTCAATTGGGATTGGTATGTTAGGAGAATAACCCAATTCAAAGACCTCTATTAGCGGTTTCGTCACCGGTAACCAGTGTTTTCTTAGCTTCTACATGTTTATATTTGTGCTTCTGTTGCTGCTGGGTTCTTGGCATGCTTTATCTCCCACATTTTTCTTATTTGATCGTATATACACGAAAGGTTTTAGCAAAACAAATGCAAGTAAAAAAAATAACGGTCAATGGTGACTCTGTGTTAAAACGACCTCCTGGAATGTAATGTGTTTACTTTCATTCACAACACTCTTGGGACTGTACAAGTAACGTGTTACAATTGACACCAAGCGTTTGGATGTTTCGATACGGTGTTAGCAAAAATGTTTGGGGTATCATGTCATCATACTTTTGATGGCAGGAATTCAACACTGCTCACTGTGTACACCATCGTCAATGGACATTTAATATCAAATCACTAGAAAGCTAACCTTTGCCGATGAATTTTGACGGGCTCGGCTTACTCAGTTGGTAACGTGTGACTGCCAATCCCGAGCTCGAGAGTTCGGCTCCCTGCCCGGCCACAATTTCTGTGATGAATAATCTTTATTCTACGGTCGGTTACGTATCTGTCATCTCTGAATATATGGGAAAGTATCTTAAACGAAACCACCATTGCGAAACACGGATAAACCCATACAAACTAACAAGCAAATTGGCGGTGAATTTGAAGTTTAACATTACCAAATTATTTATATTATTCGTTTTACAAGTCCTCATATCATTCTAAATGACATTTGATTTATCCCGATAAATTCATTTTAGAAGGTTTGCATGATGCATGCTACAATTTTAGATACTTTTAGACTAATTTCGCTTTTAGTATAGTGTTAATTTCTGAAAAAAGGTTTGTTTACAAATTGGCATGTTTTGCATGGGAAACTTGTTTGCTTGACTTGATTAGAAACGTTTCGTAAATAAATTACATATATTTGTAGAAAAATTTACATAACAATATACTGGTAAAATTGTTGTAAATACATTACAAAATATAAATAGAAATTGGTTTATACATTACAGTATGTACATGTATGTAGAAATATTTGGCAAATACATTACAATATGTTTGTAGAAATATTTGGCAAAAACATAACAATATATTTGTAGAAATATTTGGCAAATATATTGTTAAATATCTGCTAATTTTTCTTTTCGAATTTACGGACTGCTGACAAAGGGATTTTATTCGGTTGATCAAGAGTTATATCACTATTTATGTTCGAACACCAAAAATTGATTTATGGATATATACTTGATATATACGTGATATATACAAGTAAATACTTGCGGACAATGTCATTTTTTAAATTAATTTGCTGTTGGTTTAAGGTTACAAATAGTAATACTTGGAGATTTATATCTAATCTTTTTGATCTGTGTTGATGCGAGTTGCAGTTGTTGTTTGTTTTGAATAGTACGTTCGACCTTACTTACATATCATTGATTTTTTTCGAAAAAAATCCACTGAACTAGTTCACTTTACTGTAAACACTCCTGCATTTGGCAGCCATTTTGTTGAGGAGTCAATGAAATGCTAGGTACCATCTCCGTATCAATCCTACATTGAATATGGTGTGTAAAACGCAGCCCTGTCTTCAATGCATACCTTCGAATGTTATAGAGGAATTCTGAATGATTATCAACATTCGGAGTGAATGTCCGGACTAAATATTGACATGTTTTTCAATACAAAAGCTTTAGACTTCTATTTACATTTATTAAAATATTTTTGAAAAATAATATAAAGATTAAAACTTACAGCTTTGAAAAAAACCTGCTAGATATTAATAAACTAGTACATGCATGCAATACTATTTCAATAGAAGCTCTTTGTAGCAGGATTCACAGTCAAGCTACGTAGACTGGTTACTGGATACAGTTTGTTTTACTCCATGAAATTTGAATATGTAATTGTACAAAATAATGACAATCCGTGTTTGAGTATTATTGCTACAATTTGTATGTCGTACGTGGCAGTATGCTTTAAATATTGCAAGATCAATAGCAATGAAAACACAAATTCATTAATATGCTTTATTTTCGTTCAAATTCCCTTTTTCTACTAGTGTATTATTAAGTTCGCCTTGAAAAGTCTTGAGAAATAAAAAAAAAAGGCTTAAACTAAAGAACACGCGCATACAACTGTCGCCGTTAAAGTCGTCGGTTCGAGCCTCAATCAGGTCAAAATAATAACGTGAAAAAATGTCAGTTACCAAAAGTCACGTATATGTTACTGATGTCCTCCATCACCAATTAAGATAGTTCACGGTGTTCACGGAATGTTTGACAGCTGGCGTAAATTATCAAAAACCTTTCCGTTTATACTATGATGTATCAACTTTCGTTTTAGCTTTGTTTTTTAATATAGTCCCGCAGAATCTCGTTAACAACGGTACGTGTTTTTCAGACGATTGTCGCCGTTTTTTCCTTATACGACGGTCAATATTAATTGAAATTAGTTTTTAATAACAGTTTTAAATCATTTATTTTATTCTTGTGATAAGATTATAAAATAAATACATATAAAACGCAATTTATGTTACACAGCTAAATCGAAAGCTGATACTTCATACTGTATGCGTACAGAAGTTTGAAAAATTTACGCCAGGTTTCAAAAATTCCGATAAGAACGCCGCGAACTACCTTAAACAGGTTACCATATATGACTCACACCACTATTTTCTCCCTTGAGTACTCCGGACATACAGATGAAGGAGGTAGAAATAAAACTTTAGTTCTCTTTTTCTTCTTTTTTTTCAGGGCTTTGTACTGCAGTGTTTTGTTTTTTTGCTAGCATAAGTTAAATGGTCAGTATTTTAGAAATCACCACTGAAAATTTGATGCTGATACCAGCTTTCTGGACAATTCTGTGTCATTTCAGAATTGTTGGTTCGAACAGCATCTAGGGAGGATAGTTGACATATTATTACTCTGGAAATTGATAGGTCTCGCAAAAGCATTGAATTTTAAAAAAGGCAACCTTGTCAAGGTATACTTTTTTCTTTATAATTGCATATCTTGAACCAGTGAAGAATTTGAGCCCAGACGCATGCTGCAGAATTTTTTTTTCACTCTGTTTTTGACATAAATGTTACAATGGAGCCCTATGGGAAATGTAATAGTGGTGTGAGACGTATACAACTTACTTGAAAATGACGTCAGAGATCGAACAGCAAAAAACTATTGGTACGATAACGTTGCCAACGAAAACAGACATCGAACATGTATGAAATAAACATTGTGCTAACAGTTCCCTTATATCAAATTTAGGATAGCCTTAACACATCTTACGGTTTCTTCACATCGTCTGAAATTAAAGCGCTTCGTTGGACAAAGCGTAAAAAAATAAGTAGGGAAAATTTGAAATGAACTGTTTGTCCTGTGTTAGAAGATGAATTTCATTTTAATGTGCCAATGTCAAATGTATAACGATTTAAGAAAACATACATAAAATCGTATTTTATAAGACATTGTAGCATACAATTGCATACAATAAAGTCTGAAAGCAGACGAGATATGCAAAATCATGCAATGTATATATTTAAATATTTTCAATTAACGAAAAACACGATTCCTAAAAAGTAACTATTTGGTAAATCTGCTTTTTTAAAGTAAAAAAGTAAATGTTTAATATTTAAAACATGTGTGCAGCTATCAAATGCTTACGCGAGATATTCTTCTCTCCATCTTCGTACATTTTAGCCATATCAAATTTTGTGAAATTTTAAATTTTAGATTTTTGTTTCATTTGATGTATGTATTGTAAAAAAAAAATAGTCACTCTGATTTTCTCCATTGAGTATTTAAAAACATCCATAAAAAATGTGTTTGTTTATATTTTTGTTTTGCTTAAAAGTCATACTGACTTGTTGTAAAATAAGTATCCTACCTTTTGCCTCGATCCCACTAGTGATGCACGCTGGAAATTCTTCTAGTTCTCATTGTTCCGTGTATTTTCATGAACAAATTCGTAACGATATTTTATAGGGAAATGTTAGAAAGTTGAAAACAATAAAGCATTGAATTATTTTATTTTATAAATGACATAATAGGCAGACCATGAGATCATTGTTACATTTGTATACATGTACCATAATTATTATTGAAGTACATGGCATTTGGAAAATTACGACAATTGTTTAATTGCACAACAATTAATACTATTGCCTACATGTTCTCAAGAATAAAACATTCACTAGACGTACACAATGTACCAATATAAGTACTAGTATAGGTGTTTGATAGATAGTTATAGCTAAAACATACTGAACGGAGCAGCTAACCCGCTACGTTTGTATTTATAATATCTTCTTCCAAATATTGAGTAGCGTTATTAAAATGTTTTTACGACATTAAAACACTATTGTGAATTTAATGTACATAGGCTCAATGTTCTTTTCTTATTCCAATCCAAATTCAATATAAATTACTTGCATACTTTTAGAGAACATATATAACATACCAGGTATATAAATTGTCAGTTGGCGGGTTAGCTGTTCTGTACAGTATATGTTACAATCCTGAAATCCTCACTATATTTACAGTGCTGAGCACAATTACAGTAATGACTACATATCATTTTCATAGTTTTATTATTTTTATACATGATACTTCAGTTTAAAGTATCTAAAATGAGTGACATATATGTAAATAATCAGTGTCCAAAGTTTTACCACTGACATCATAATGATCAACATACTGTTTTGAATTTGAATTTAAACGTCAATATGGAATTAACTTTCTATCAAATCAGGTTGCTTAGATTTCAAAAACTTCACACTCATTTCACTCCACACAGTACGTGATATTGCATTTATGACAGCCATGACCGAAGTCACGGAATGATTCCAAGAAAAAATGGCAGACTCAGTTTTATTGAGTTTGTTCAAGAGGGGTAATTAAACTAGAAAAAATCCAAGACTATTACGTCTCACATAACAACTAATTTTGAACTTTTCTACATGTAGACAATTGCACGTTTGGAACACTGAACGCAGTGTCAATGTTTCTTAAAATTCATTGTTTCCTTAATTAGTTGGTCCAAATATGCTGAAAATAAAAACATGGAGTTGACATTATTGTTTTTTTTCCACAATGCCGATGGTTTGATGACACCCCTTTATTTTTGACATCTAAAAACTCAGGCGATGTGCATTACAATCATCGTCTAGCAAACGTTCAGATGGAATGCGTTCCAATTATCGTCTAGCGAACGGTCAGAAAGTGTGCGTTCCAATCATTGTCTAGCGAACACTAAGATATTGTGCGTTCCAATCATTGTCTAGCGAACGCTAAGATATTGTGCGTTCCAAGCATCGTCTAGCGAACGCTCATAAAGTGTGCGTTCCAATAACTGTCTAGCAAACGCTCATATATTGCACGTTCCAACCATCGTCTAGCAAACGCTCAGATGTTTTGAGTTCCAAGCATCGTCGTATGAACGCTCAGATGGTGTACATTCCAATCATCGTCTAGTGAACACCTAGTGTTTGATCGAAATTGTGTTTAAACAGTTAAGATTGTGTTAATAGAATAAATGTTTACCTATAAGGACATATCAATAATTATAGTCATAATCATATAGTAATATAAAAGGGTGTTGAATTATGCTGTACTTATTTTAATAAGACAGAATGAGCGATTCAATGTTTTCAAAACTACAAAATGAATAAAAAAAACTATAGATAGTGAATGTCACACAGCAGTGTATAATTGTTAAGCATGCCATTTGTTTAATATAATTTTCAAAATGTATCAAGGACAACACCATTAAATATATATAATATCATCAGATTCAATAGACAAATTATCAAATTAAGTATACATTTATTTATTTATTTATTCATAAATCCGTTTCAGCAATAATTTTTGTCAAAGAAAATAACCTAAAAATATTACAGATCATCAAATACGTTAAGGCGAAAAAATACCACCATACATGGTTCTTTACTTATTTTGAATACTATAATATACGTTAATATATATATTGATATAAGATAATAATAATGAATACATTTTAAACAAAATCAAACCTGTTTGTTTCTAGTTGTATTTTATTTTATTTCCACCCCTTATCACAGGCTTGCACACTAATATACAGAGATATTCGGAAGTATTTAGTATCTGTTTATTTATCACATACACCATACGATTCTAATGTTATTTGTATATTGAAAGGGGAGGGCCGTAAGTAATGTTGCTAGAACAGGCCCAACCTGTTTGCTGTGTGAATTATGCAATAAAATGTGTTTAAACCAAACATACACCTTTATGAATTTGGCGTATGCGGTTAAATTGCCATTGAATAAAGACACTTAAGTTCAGTCGGATCAAATCAACGCTTTGATGTTGTATATAGCAAACAATTTAAAACATAAACTTTGATATGATTGTTCATGAAAAATATTGGTTCCAAAAACGAATTCCCATGCGCGTTCAGTTTTAGCAGCATTTCAGAGATATGAATATGGACTAATACCACAAATGAGTATGAAATCAGCCACAAGGAAGTTGCACATGATGCATGACTGTTGCAAACTGTTTACCGAGTAAAATCCACGAATTACCAAAATACATGTAATGGATATTTGATATATATACAATATGTTAAATATGTAATATTATACCCTTAAGATATATGGAAACGCAACACGGGAAGAGATATGAAAACGCAACATATTTAGCACAAGTGTATATATCTATATCATATGGTAATTGTTTTCTGTTGATGTTATTGTTTGTTTACTGGAGATGTTACTACATGATTTGGTGATTGCTGCATTTGATTTACTTTTTTCATGTCAAAGTTAGTCCCATCAAAATTCTATGTTGTGTTTGTTTTCATATATATCCCCTTGTTGCGTTTTTCATAATTATTTATTGTATATTCCTGCCTTGTGTTTTCATATCTCTTCATGTATTGCGCTTTTATATCTCTTCATGTTTTGCGCTTTCATACCTCTTCATGAGTTGCGCTTTCATATATCATCGCGTGTTGCGTTTTAATATATCATGAACATCTCTTCACGTGTTGGGTTTTCATATATATTTCTGTGTTGTGTTTTCATATCAGGAACATCTGTGCCTGTGTTGCGTTGTCATATCAGGACCATCTGTTCCTGTGTTGCGTTTCCATATCAGGACCATCTGTTCATGTTTTGCGTTTTCATATACCTTCCTGTGGTGCGTTTTCGTATCAGGAACATCTATTTCTGTGTTGCGTTTTCATCTTCCTGTGTTGCGTTTTCATATCTCTTCCTTTGTTCATATTTCCTGAGTGTAGTTGCTGAATGTATAAACTATATTCGTTGGCAAACGAAACAATTCATAACAAAAAACATCCAGCAGCACGTACACGGTTATAAAAAATGCATATCAAACTAAAATTGTCCAATTAATATTAATGAATTGTGTTATAGTTTTATATTCCACTGGGATGCGGCACTATGCCAATGCAAGGTAAGTTTACAGAACATTTGTTTGTTTGATACATAGTTACCGTGAAAGATTCATTTTTGAATTCCATATCCTGGTATAAAATATCACAGGTTCATTGTTGTAAAGGGCTGTTGAACTAAATGTGTTTCATCATTCGCAGAATTAATGAATTTGTAATGTCTAATTGCTTGCTCTTTTATAATTTTCTAAATATAGTTTTAAAAGTATTCAACTATTTATGGAACATTTTGTTAAACGCATATGTCGACATGACCGCAACTGCTGGTGGACAAACACACCTGTTACGCATGCGTGATATCGTATTCTTAAAGAACTAAAGTTGTTAAAGTGCAAAATTGCTATGTAGAAACAGTGTTTAAATAATTTCGTTATGTGTATTATATATTGGTCATTAACAGATGTGATGTCCAGATTAATTAAACCGTTAATAATAACATTATATGACTTTTGAAATGATTTAAGGAGTGAAGTCAAATATAAGCGTTATAAAAGCAGTGCGGTAGTGTTATATATATAGAGAGGGTTTGCTGCTCAAGCAATAGGGTGCGGGTTCGATACCCAGCTCAACGCGATGCCTCTCATAAAACAAAACTAAGTACTGGTTTTACCTAGGATGCGGGTTCAAAAGCGATTCATATAAGCTCTGAGTTTTAATTGCATTCAAACTAAAATGAGTTAGTATAAACTAAATATCAGCGATCATGTCATCCGTGCTAATTAACATACACATGTACCTTTCTTAAACTGACAAACATAAAAGAGATACTAGTTTTATTTATCATGATTTAAATGTGCTCATAACGAGGAAATAATAGTCATGCAGAAATTAAATAAAATGTTCATGACTAGTCAATGCTGACCGAACAATAATGAATAAAAGATACATATATAGGTAACATGAACCTTTTTACTTAACACATTATCAATGTAGTCATGAAAATTTTTGTTATTATAAAAAAGGAAGTTGTCATATTCAATTAGGAGCATGAAAGTGGTGAAACATCGAAAGTATTAGTCCTTCACACATAACCTCTTAAACAGCACCATGTACTGGTTCTACCAAGACGACTGGCTCTGTAGCAACTGTATACTTTTTTATCTTAACATATGTCGCAGTCAATTTTGTTACACTTAATTTCTAATATTGCGACACAATATGAAACACAGTTAGCAATTACATCTTATCCTTTAGAATAATCCTGACACAAATAAAAACTATGACAGTTATTTATATTCCGGACGTGACGTAATGAAATTGACGTTGAACTATTTCACGCGACGTAACTGAAATTGGGCAGGTAACAGGCATTTTTAACGTAACACCCATATGGTTTGGCAGTTTTAAACATTTTTTCCATTTGGATTCACGTTTCTGAACCAACCATGCAACCGTTCAGTTAGAAAACACAGCCGTTCTATGTTTGTTGTGGTAGTCAAACGGCATGTTAATTGGTTTGTCTTTGTTTTATGCGTATTATGCGCAAACGTTCGGTCATCATTAACCTTTATCCCCGTTCTGTTTATCAAACGTATACAACTATTTTGCACTCTGTTTAGGAAATTGTATAAATTACATTCCGGAGATATAACAAAGGTATTCATTATATTTTAAAAATGAGAAGGAACTATTCGGGAAACTTATCTGCTTGTCTTTTTGGTTTTATTTGTAATCCAACATCGTTGGTAACGTACACGTAAACTAATTGCGAAAATATACAACAAAACAAACAAACGAGATCGCAAATATAATACGAGAAAGGCTAGCGATTCTAAGATCCTCTTCCATGAATAAAACTTGATATGCGATGCGTAACCTGTGTTTCAATGGACGATAACAATCATGATTTATACTCCCGCCCTCAGAACTTCATGTCAGCATGAAAGAAAACACAAAATGATATCGAAATAACGAAATACTTCAATTTCTCGTTAAAATCGACCCCCCCCCCCCCCCCCCCCCCCCCCCCCCCCCCAAATGTATCGCTTCATTCGAGTAGAGATAAAACTATATCACAGTAGTTTATAACTGAAGCTTATTAGAACTAGAAACGGCGGTAGTGAAAACAATGGTATTGTCAAGGTTAACTGTCATACTGCAGATCATTGTTAATGCCTAAAGCATATCATCGTATGCACGTAAGGAAAAGAGCTTACCCATGGATATGTAAACTCAATCATAACACTATACTTCTTATGAATTTATTGTATTGTAATGTATTGTTATATATTATTGCATTGCATTGCGATGCGTTGTATTGCATTGTATTGTTTGCAATATTGTATTGTATTGTATTGTATTGCATTGCATTGCACTGCACTGCACTGCACTGCACTGCACTGTATTGCACTGCACTGTATTGCATTGCACTGCACTGCACTGCACTGCACTGCACTGCACTGCACTGCACTGCACTGTACTGTACTGTATTGTATTGCACTGCACTGCACTGCACTGCACTGCACTGCACTGTTCTGTATTGGATTAAATTAGATTAGATTGCATTTTGTTGCATTTTGTAGTATTGCATTGCATTGCATTTCATTACATTACATTACATTACATTACATTACATTACATTACATTACATTGCATTGCATTGGATTGGATTGGATTGGATTGGATTGGATTCGAATGGATTGGACCGTATTTTTTTGCATTACTTTATTTTACTGGTCTGCACTGTACTGCACTGCACTGCACTGCACTGGACTGTTCTGCACTGCACTGTACTGCCCTGCCCTGCCCTGCCCTGCCCTGCCCTGCCCTGCCCTGCCCTGCCCTGCCCTGCCCTGCCCTGCATTGCACTGCACTGCACTGCACTGCACTGCACTGCACTGCCCTGCACTGCACTGCACTGCACTGCACTGTACTGTACTGTACTGTTTTGCATTCCATTGCATTGTGTTGTTAACCTCGCTCTTGGTCCTATCGTCATATCACTTCATAAAACGATACAGAGTAAATAATAAAAGAGGCCTCTTTGATACTTTTTCTTTCTAATTAAAAAGCACATCTTCGTAGTATATGGTACAGATATGTTTTCCATCAATAAAACTAGATATGCTATCTATATATCATGTACCACGATAAGAGTCCAGTGTAGTCCTGAATCCACAGTTGAGATATAAATAATATCAAAAATACAGTTCGCTTCATCGCATTATTCAGTCTTCGATTTTTAATGAGACAGTAAAGATGGTCATTGTCTAATATTAAAATAAAAAAATTATATCTAAGGTTTCTTTTTTCTTTTTAAATTGTGTATACTAAATGGAACTGCTACATGTAACACGCCACGTGACAAAAGCAACTTCCTTGTAATTAAGACGTAATAAGAATTTCCAAGAACATTTAGTATTATCAAAGTCTGCATGATTAAATTTGAGAGTAATTGGATTTATTTCATCATTATTGAAATGGGTAGTCAAATCAGACAAGAAAGTAAAAAACAAACATTTTTTTTATATAAAAAAAAGAGCGCGTTAGTTGTTAAGTTTAAAATAACTGAGTCAACCGTCAGTCAAATAAATTGTCGTTACGTTGATTTGCAACATCGTTCAAAATAGAGCACATGGAAGTTATATTAAATAATATTGCTACACCTATATGTTTAAGTGTACAATGAAGAATCTTTTACATAATGAACTCGCCGAAATATCCAATCTAGTATAAATGTATATCATCCAGGTTTTCGTGATATTATATAATCATATGATATTTAAACTAGATAGATAAAAGCACACAATGCCTAGCTCGATTAGCAGAGTCTGATTATCAGTCCAAGAGTCGTGAGTTCGAATCCCCGCTCGGTAACAGTCTCCGTGATGAAAGATATACGGCATTGCGTCTCATTATCATTCATCTCTCACTGCTGATTGAAGTGGGAACTTTCCCATTTATCAGTTACTTGCGGAGATGGGGCGTTTCCGAGGTAGGGTTTACCTACACGCATACCAATTAACAGTTGTTAGGTTAACTGATAGTCTGTTACATGCAGTCGATTTCATAAAGATGACCTAACCTATTCAATCAATCAATCAATCAATCACTCAATCTATCAATCAATAAATCAATCAATCATTCCATTAATTAGTCAATCAATCAATCAATCTTTATCACATATATTAGATGGTGGGGATACAAACTTTGCAACGTCATCAAAAATGGATACAAATGAGCTGACCACACCAAAAACATCACTGCTTCAGGTACGAAATGTCTTGTAACTTTTTTAATATTATACATGTAACAATCGACACGGAATAAAAAGTACTGTATCCGACTAAAAGTAAACATAACAACGGTAGTGTCAGATTTTTGCCTTTAGCATATTTTTTTCTCGAAAACGGATTTTTTTTTTTTAAAAAATTGGTATAGTACCTCCAGACCCAAGTGAAAGAGAAGTAGATTTTGTGCGTATTTCATGAAATAAAGACAAATAAAGACAAATTTAATATCAGCGACCTGTACTATTATGAAAAATGTTATATTTTCGTGTCTTAAAGAACAATATTTCAGTAGGAACAAAGAATGAAACGATAATGAGAACGTCCACACTCTGATTTTATATGAGTACTTCCACACCCAATGTGTGGGTGTCTTCAAAGAGATGTAAAAAGACGCAGCTAAATGACATAATATGCCGAAGGGCATTCTGTGTGCAATTTATCAGTTCCATATCGACGCTTCCAAAATGTTCTATCGATAGCTAAATACATCTAATTACGGCTAACTGGGAGACAACATAAGTAACAACATACTTTGTCAAGTACCTTTCGCAGTTTGAGTAAGTTGTAGTACGGTGTACAATGACGACACGTCTGGGTGCTGGAACTCAGGCCGAAGAATACTTTTCGTTTTTCTTCTTGATGACTTTTACTAAATGTATGAAGATTGAGATCTGCGGGACATTTATAAGAATATTGATGTATCAATACGTCTATCTTGTGTTTTTTCATTTGGGGATTGCATTGCCGATCCTGAAGCGATGATCCTTTTTCAAATCCCAGTAAGTTAACATCGCCGGAGCTTTGCGTTGGTCCTTGCTTTATCATTTTACCACCATAAGTCAAACAGGCTTTCTAATGGTTGATATTCTTACTTTAGCTTTCCAGTATATCTAAATATATCCCTGGTCTTCTTTCACAATCAACATATTTGATCGAACTAACGAAGGACTGTTGGATAATGAAGTTACCTTTTGATTTAATTGGAGAATGTTTGCTTTAAGTGGTTTGTCCCTGCATGAGCTCTTCTTCATTTTTGAAAACTCCCACGAAATAAACAAAGCGTACGCCAGATTCTCCAACAAAATTTCCAATTATTTTTTGTTTTATGTAAATAGCGCATTCGTGTAGTATTCTGACATTGGTACCATCGTACAACATCGATCCATAAAAGGAAGCAATGGTGATTGTTGGGAATATCACTGTATGTGCTGAAAAAATGTAATTAAAGTTTCATCAAGTCGGTTTTCTTCGGACAATCTTTGCATAACGCATGATACTAGGCGTGACATTCTTTTTCTAATGTAAAATGACTATAACAGAATGATATCGAACTACACCATAATGTAAACTGATTATAACAGAATGACATCGAACTACATCATTATGTAAAATGACCACGTCAGAATGACATCGAACAACATCATAATGTAAAATGACTATAACAGAATGACATCGAACTACATCATAATGTAAAATGACCACGTCAGAATGACATTGAACAACATCAGAATGACGGCGAACTACATTAAAATGTAAAATGACCACATCAGAATGACATCAAATTACATCAGAATGACATTGAACTACGTCATAATGTAAAGTGACCACGTCAGATCGACATCGAACCAAATCAGAATGACATCGAACTACACCAAAATGAAAAATGACCACATCAGAATGACATTGAACCACATCAGAATGACATCAGATTACATCAAAATGTAAAATGACCACATCAGAATGACATCGAACTACAACAGAATTACATCGAACTACATCAAAATGTAAAATGACAACATCAGAATGACATCGAACCACAACAGATTGACATAGAAATACATCAAAATGTAAAATGACCACACCAGAATGACATCAAACCACAACAGTATGTAAAATAACCACGTCAGAATGACAACGAACCAAATTAGAATAACATCGAACTACATAAAAATGTAAAATAACCATATTAGATAATATCGAACCAAATCAAAATGATATCGAACTACATCAAAATGTAAAATGACCACATCAGAATGATATCGAACCCTGCAGAATAACATCGAACTACATCATAATGTAAAATGACCACATCAGAATGATATCGAACCCTGCAGAATAACATCGAACTATATCATAATGTAAAATGACCACATCAGAATGATATCGAACCCTGCAGAATAACATCGAACTATATCATAATGTAAAATGACACCATCAGAATGATATCGAACCCTGCAGAATAACATCGAACTATATCATAATGTAAAATGACCACATCAGAATGATATCGAACCCTGCAGAATAACATCGAACTATATCATAATGTAAAATGACCACATCAGAATGATATCGAACCCTGCAGAATAACATCGAACTACATCATAATGTAAAATGACCACATCAGAATGATATCGAACCCTGCAGAATAACATCGAACTATATCATAATGTAAAATGACACCATCAGAATGATATCGAACCCTGCAGAATAACATCGAACTATATCATAATGTAAAATGACCACATCAGAATGATATCGAACCCTGCAGAATAACATCGAACTATATCATAATGTAAAATGACCACATCAGAATGATATCGAACCCTGCAGAATAACATCGAACTATATCATAATGTAAAATGACACCATCAGAATGATATCGAACCCTGCAGAATAACATCGAACTATATCATAATGTAAAATGACACCATCAGAATGATATCGAACCCTGCAGAATAACATCGAACTATATCATAATGTAAAATGACCACATCAGAATGATATCGAACCCTGCAGAATAACATCGAACTATATCATAATGTAAAATGACCACATCAGAATGATATCGAACCCTGCAGAATAACATCGAACTACATCATAATGTAAAATGACCACATCAGAATGATATCGAACCCTGCAGAATAACATCGAACTATATCATAATGTAAAATGACACCATCAGAATGATATCGAACCCTGCAGAATAACATCGAACTATATCATAATGTAAAATGACACCATCAGAATGATATCGAACCCTGCAGAATAACATCGAACTACATCATAATGTAAAATGACACCATCAGAATGATATCGAACCCTGCAGAATAACATCGAACTATATCATAATGTAAAATGACACCATCAGAATGATATCGAACCCTGCAGAATAACATCGAACTACATCATAATGTAAAATGACCACATCAGAATGATATCGAACCCTGCAGAATAACATCGAACTATATCATAATGTAAAATGACACCATCAGAATGATATCGAACCCTGCAGAATAACATCGAACTACATCATAATGTAAAATGACCACATCAGAATGATATCGAACCCTGCAGAATAACATCGAACTACATCATAATGTAAAATGACACCATCAGAATGATATCGAACCCTGCAGAATAACATCGAACTACATCATAATGTAAAATGACCACATCAGAATGATATCGAACCCTGCAGAATAACATCGAACTATATCATAATGTAAAATGACACCATCAGAATGATATCGAACCCTGCAGAATAACATCGAACTATATCATAATGTAAAATGACACCATCAGAATGATATCGAACCCTGCAGAATAACATCGAACTATATCATAATGTAAAATGACCACATCAGAATGATATCGAACCCTGCAGAATAACATCGAACTACATCATAATGTAAAATGACACCATCAGAATGATATCGAACCCTGCAGAATAACATCGAACTACATCATAATGTAAAATGACCACATCAGAATGATATCGAACCCTGCAGAATAACATCGAACTATATCATAATGTAAAATGACACCATCAGAATGATATCGAACCCTGCAGAATAACATCGAACTATATCATAATGTAAAATGACACCATCAGAATGATATCGAACCCTGCAGAATAACATCGAACTATATCATAATGTAAAATGACACCATCAGAATGATATCGAACCCTGCAGAATAACATCGAACTATATCATAATGTAAAATGACCACATCAGAATGATATCGAACCCTGCAGAATAACATCGAACTATATCATAATGTAAAATGACACCATCAGAATGATATCGAACCCTGCAGAATAACATCGAACTACATCATAATGTAAAATGACCACATCAGAATGATATCGAACCCTGCAGAATAACATCGAACTATATCATAATGTAAAATGACACCATCAGAATGATATCGAACCCTGCAGAATAACATCGAACTACATCATAATGTAAAATGACACCATCAGAATGATATCGAACCCTGCAGAATAACATCGAACTACATCATAATGTAAAATGACCACATCAGAATGATATCGAACCCTGCAGAATAACATCGAACTATATCATAATGTAAAATGACACCATCAGAATGATATCGAACCCTGCAGAATAACATCGAACTACATCATAATGTAAAATGACACCATCAGAATGATATCGAACCCTGCAGAATAACATCGAACTACATCATAATGTAAAATGACACCATCAGAATGATATCGAACCCTGCAGAATAACATCGAACTACATCATAATGTAAAATGACACCATCAGAATGATATCGAACCCTGCAGAATAACATCGAACTATATCATAATGTAAAATGACCACATCAGAATGATATCGAACCCTGCAGAATAACATCGAACTACATCATAATGTAAAATGACACCATCAGAATGATATCGAACCCTGCAGAATAACATCGAACTACATCATAATGTAAAATGACACCATCAGAATGATATCGAACCCTGCAGAATAACATCGAACTACATCATAATGTAAAATGACACCATCAGAATGATATCGAACCCTGCAGAATAACATCGAACTACATCATAATGTAAAATGACACCATCAGAATGATATCGAACCCTGCAGAATAACATCGAACTATATCATAATGTAAAATGACACCATCAGAATGATATCGAACCCTGCAGAATAACATCGAACTATATCATAATGTAAAATGACACCATCAGAATGATATCGAACCCTGCAGAATAACATCGAACTATATCATAATGTAAAATGACCACATCAGAATGATATCGAACCCTGCAGAATAACATCGAACTACATCATAATGTAAAATGACACCATCAGAATGATATCGAACCCTGCAGAATAACATCGAACTATATCATAATGTAAAATGACACCATCAGAATGATATCGAACCCTGCAGAATAACATCGAACTACATCATAATGTAAAATGACACCATCAGAATGATATCGAACCCTGCAGAATAACATCGAACTATATCATAATGTAAAATGACACCATCAGAATGATATCGAACCCTGCAGAATAACATCGAACTATATCATAATGTAAAATGACACCATCAGAATGATATCGAACCCTGCAGAATAACATCGAACTACATCATAATGTAAAATGACCACATCAGAATGATATCGAACCCTGCAGAATAACATCGAACTACATCATAATGTAAAATGACACCATCAGAATGATATCGAACCCTGCAGAATAACATCGAACTACATCATAATGTAAAATGACACCATCAGAATGATATCGAACCCTGCAGAATAACATCGAACTACATCATAATGTAAAATGACCACATCAGAATGATATCGAACCCTGCAGAATAACATCGAACTACATCATAATGTAAAATGACACCATCAGAATGATATCGAACCCTGCAGAATAACATCGAACTACATCATAATGTAAAATGACCACATCAGAATGATATCGAACCCTGCAGAATAACATCGAACTACATCATAATGTAAAATGACACCATCAGAATGATATCGAACCCTGCAGAATAACATCGAACTACATCATAATGTAAAATGACACCATCAGAATGATATCGAACCCTGCAGAATAACATCGAACTACATCATAATGTAAAATGACCACATCAGAATGATATCGAACCCTGCAGAATAACATCGAACTACATCATAATGTAAAATGACACCATCAGAATGATATCGAACCCTGCAGAATAACATCGAACTATATCATAATGTAAAATGACACCATCAGAATGATATCGAACCCTGCAGAATAACATCGAACTACATCATAATGTAAAATGACACCATCAGAATGATATCGAACCCTGCAGAATAACATCGAACTATATCATAATGTAAAATGACCACATCAGAATGATATCGAACCCTGCAGAATAACATCGAACTATATCATAATGTAAAATGACACCATCAGAATGATATCGAACCCTGCAGAATAACATCGAACTACATCATAATGTAAAATGACACCATCAGAATGATATCGAACCCTGCAGAATAACATCGAACTATATCATAATGTAAAATGACCACATCAGAATGATATCGAACCCTGCAGAATAACATCGAACTATATCATAATGTAAAATGACACCATCAGAATGATATCGAACCCTGCAGAATAACATCGAACTACATCATAATGTAAAATGACCACATCAGAATGATATCGAACCCTGCAGAATAACATCGAACTATATCATAATGTAAAATGACACCATCAGAATGATATCGAACCCTGCAGAATAACATCGAACTACATCATAATGTAAAATGACACCATCAGAATGATATCGAACCCTGCAGAATAACATCGAACTACATCATAATGTAAAATGACACCATCAGAATGATATCGAACCCTGCAGAATAACATCGAACTACATCATAATGTAAAATGACCACATCAGAATGATATCGAACCCTGCAGAATAACATCGAACTATATCATAATGTAAAATGACCACATCAAAATGATATCGAACCCTGCAGAATAACATCGAACTATATCATAATGTAAAATGACACCATCAGAATGATATCGAACCCTGCAGAATAACATCGAACTATATCATAATGTAAAATGACACCATCAGAATGATATCGAACCCTGCAGAATAACATCGAACTATATCATAATGTAAAATGACACCATCAGAATGATATCGAACCCTGCAGAATAACATCGAACTACATCATAATGTAAAATGACACCATCAGAATGATATCGAACCCTGCAGAATAACATCGAACTATATCATAATGTAAAATGACACCATCAGAATGATATCGAACCCTGCAGAATAACATCGAACTACATCATAATGTAAAATGACCACATCAAAATGATATCGAACCCTGCAGAATAACATCGAACTATATCATAATGTAAAATGACCACATCAAAATGATATCGAACCCTGCAGAATAACATTGAACTATATCATAATGTAAAATGACCACATCAGAATGATATCGAACCCTGCAGAATAACATCGAACTATATCATAATGTAAAATGACCACATCAGAATGATATCGAACCCTGCAGAATAACATCGAACTATATCATAATGTAAAATGACACCATCAGAATGATATCGAACCCTGCAGAATAACATCGAACTACATCATAATGTAAAATGACACCATCAGAATGATATCGAACCCTGCAGAATAACATCGAACTATATCATAATGTAAAATGACACCATCAGAATGATATCGAACCCTGCAGAATAACATCGAACTATATCATAATGTAAAATGACACCATCAGAATGATATCGAACCCTGCAGAATAACATCGAACTACATCATAATGTAAAATGACACCATCAGAATGATATCGAACCCTGCAGAATAACATCGAACTACATCATAATGTAAAATGACACCATCAGAATGATATCGAACCCTGCAGAATAACATCGAACTACATCATAATGTAAAATGACCACATCAGAATGATATCGAACCCTGCAGAATAACATCGAACTACATCATAATGTAAAATGACACCATCAGAATGATATCGAACCCTGCAGAATAACATCGAACTACATCATAATGTAAAATGACACCATCAGAATGATATCGAACCCTGCAGAATAACATCGAACTACATCATAATGTAAAATGACACCATCAGAATGATATCGAACCCTGCAGAATAACATCGAACTACATCATAATGTAAAATGACACCATCAGAATGATATCGAACCCTGCAGAATAACATCGAACTACATCATAATGTAAAATGACACCATCAGAATGATATCGAACCCTGCAGAATAACATCGAACTATATCATAATGTAAAATGACACCATCAGAATGATATCGAACCCTGCAGAATAACATCGAACTATATCATAATGTAAAATGACACCATCAGAATGATATCGAACCCTGCAGAATAACATCGAACTACATCATAATGTAAAATGACACCATCAGAATGATATCGAACCCTGCAGAATAACATCGAACTACATCATAATGTAAAATGACACCATCAGAATGATATCGAACCCTGCAGAATAACATCGAACTACATCATAATGTAAAATGACACCATCAGAATGATATCGAACCCTGCAGAATAACATCGAACTACATCATAATGTAAAATGACACCATCAGAATGATATCGAACCCTGCAGAATAACATCGAACTACATCATAATGTAAAATGACCACATCAGAATGATATCGAACCCTGCAGAATAACATCGAACTACATCATAATGTAAAATGACACCATCAGAATGATATCGAACCCTGCAGAATAACATCGAACTATATCATAATGTAAAATGACCACATCAGAATGATATCGAACCCTGCAGAATAACATCGAACTACATCATAATGTAAAATGACCACATCAGAATGATATCGAACCCTGCAGAATAACATCGAACTATATCATAATGTAAAATGACACCATCAGAATGATATCGAACCCTGCAGAATAACATCGAACTACATCATAATGTAAAATGACCACATCAGAATGATATCGAACCCTGCAGAATAACATCGAACTATATCATAATGTAAAATGACACCATCAGAATGATATCGAACCCTGCAGAATAACATCGAACTACATCATAATGTAAAATGACACCATCAGAATGATATCGAACCCTGCAGAATAACATCGAACTATATCATAATGTAAAATGACCACATCAGAATGATATCGAACCCTGCAGAATAACATCGAACTACATCATAATGTAAAATGACACCATCAGAATGATATCGAACCCTGCAGAATAACATCGAACTACATCATAATGTAAAATGACACCATCAGAATGATATCGAACCCTGCAGAATAACATCGAACTACATCATAATGTAAAATGACCACATCAGAATGATATCGAACCCTGCAGAATAGCATCGAACTATATCATAATGTAAAATGACACCATCAGAATGATATCGAACCCTGCAGAATAACATCGAACTACATCATAATGTAAAATGACACCATCAGAATGATATCGAACCCTGCAGAATAACATCGAACTATATCATAATGTAAAATGACACCATCAGAATGATATCGAACCCTGCAGAATAGCATCGAACTATATCATAATGTAAAATGACACCATCAGAATGATATCGAACCCTGCAGAATAACATCGAACTATATCATAATGTAAAATGACCACATCAGAATGATATCGAACCCTGCAGAATAACATCGAACTACATCATAATGTAAAATGACACCATCAGAATGATATCGAACCCTGCAGAATAACATCGAACTACATCATAATGTAAAATGACCACATCAGAATGATATCGAACCCTGCAGAATAACATCGAACTACATCAAAATGTAAAATGACACCATCAGAATGATATCGAACCCTGCAGAATAACATCGAACTACATCATAATGTAAAATGACACCATCAGAATGATATCGAACCCTGCAGAATAACATCGAACTACATCAAAATGTAAAATGACACCATCAGAATGATATCGAACCCTGCAGAATAACATCGAACTATATCATAATGTAAAATGACCACATCAGAATGATATCGAACCCTGCAGAATAGCATCGAACTATATCATAATGTAAAATGACACCATCAGAATGATATCGAACCCTGCAGAATAGCATCGAACTACATCATAATGTAAAATGACACCATCAGAATGATATCGAACCCTGCAGAATAACATCGAACTACATCATAATGTAAAATGACACCATCAGAATGATATCGAACCATGCAGAATAGCATCGAACTACATCATAATGTAAAATGACACCATCAGAATGATATCGAACCCTGCAGAATAACATCGAACTATATCATAATGTAAAATGACACCATCAGAATGATATCGAACCCTGCAGAATAACATCGAACTATATCATAATGTAAAATGACACCATCAGAATGATATCGAACCCTGCAGAATAACATCGAACTATATCATAATGTAAAATGACACCATCAGAATGATATCGAACCCTGCAGAATAACATCGAACTATATCATAATGTAAAATGACCACATCAGAATGATATCGAACCCTGCAGAATAACATCGAACTACATCATAATGTAAAATGACACCATCAGAATGATATCGAACCCTGCAGAATAACATCGAACTACATCATAATGTAAAATGACACCATCAGAATGATATCGAACCCTGCAGAATAACATCGAACTATATCATAATGTAAAATGACCACATCAGAATGATATCGAACCCTGCAGAATAACATCGAACTATATCATAATGTAAAATGACACCATCAGAATGATATCGAACCCTGCAGAATAACATCGAACTATATCATAATGTAAAATGACACCATCAGAATGATATCGAACCCTGCAGAATAACATCGAACTATATCATAATGTAAAATGACACCATCAGAATGATATCGAACCCTGCAGAATAACATCGAACTATATCATAATGTAAAATGACACCATCAGAATGATATCGAACCCTGCAGAATAGCATCGAACTATATCATAATGTAAAATGACCACATCAGAATGATATCGAACCCTGCAGAATAACATCGAACTATATCATAATGTAAAATGACACCATCAGAATGATATCGAACCCTGCAGAATAACATCGAACTATATCATAATGTAAAATGACACCATCAGAATGATATCGAACCCTGCAGAATAACATCGAACTACATCATAATGTAAAATGACACCATCAGAATGATATCGAACCCTGCAGAATAACATCGAACTACATCATAATGTAAAATGACACCATCAGAATGATATCGAACCCTGCAGAATAACATCGAACTATATCATAATGTAAAATGACACCATCAGAATGATATCGAACCCTGCAGAATAACATCGAACTATATCATAATGTAAAATGACACCATCAGAATGATATCGAACCCTGCAGAATAACATCGAACTATATCATAATGTAAAATGACACCATCAGAATGATATCGAACCCTGCAGAATAACATCGAACTATATCATAATGTAAAATGACACCATCAGAATGATATCGAACCCTGCAGAATAACATCGAACTATATCATAATGTAAAATGACACCATCAGAATGATATCGAACCCTGCAGAATAGCATCGAACTATATCATAATGTAAAATGACCACATCAGAATGATATCGAACCCTGCAGAATAACATCGAACTATATCATAATGTAAAATGACACCATCAGAATGATATCGAACCCTGCAGAATAACATCGAACTATATCATAATGTAAAATGACCACATCAGAATGATATCGAACCCTGCAGAATAACATCGAACTATATCATAATGTAAAATGACCACATCAGAATGATATCGAACCCTGCAGAATAACATCGAACTATATCATAATGTAAAATGACACCATCAGAATGATATCGAACCCTGCAGAATAACATCGAACTATATCATAATGTAAAATGACCACATCAGAATGATATCGAACCCTGCAGAATAACATCGAACTATATCATAATGTAAAATGACCACATCAAAATGATATCGAACCCTGCAGAATAACATCGAACTATATCATAATGTAAAATGACACCATCAGAATGATATCGAACCCTGCAGAATAACATCGAACTATATCATAATGTAAAATGACCACATCAGAATGATATCGAACCCTGCAGAATAACATCGAACTATATCATAATGTAAAATGACACCATCAGAATGATATCGAACTCTGCAGAATAACATCGAACTGTATCATAATGTAAAATGACCACATCAGAATGATATCGAACCCTGCAGAATAACATCGAACTATATCATAATGTAAAATGACCACATCAGAATGATATCGAACCCTGCAGAATAACATCGAACTATATCATAATGTAAAATGACCACATCAGAATGATATCGAACCCTGCAGAATAACATCGAACTATATCATAATGTAAAATGACCACATCAGAATGATATCGAACCCTGCAGAATAACATCGAACTATATCATAATGTAAAATGACACCATCAGAATGATATCGAACCCTGCAGAATAACATCGAACTATATCATAATGTAAAATGACCACATCAGAATGATATCGAACCCTGCAGAATAACATCGAACTATATCATAATGTAAAATGACCACATCAGAATGATATCGAACCCTGCAGAATAACATCGAACTATATCATAATGTAAAATGACACCATCAGAATGATATCGAACCCTGCAGAATAACATCGAACTATATCATAATGTAAAATGACACCATCAGAATGATATCGAACCCTGCAGAATAACATCGAACTATATCATAATGTAAAATGACACCATCAGAATGATATCGAACCCTGCAGAATAACATCGAACTATATCATAATGTAAAATGACCACATCAGAATGATATCGAACCCTGCAGAATAACATCGAACTATATCATAATGTAAAATGACCACATCAGAATGATATCGAACCCTGCAGAATAACATCGAACTATATCATAATGTAAAATGACACCATCAGAATGATATCGAACCCTGCAGAATAACATCGAACTATATCATAATGTAAAATGACCACATCAGAATGATATCGAACCCTGCAGAATAACATCGAACTATATCATAATGTAAAATGACACCATCAGAATGATATCGAACCCTGCAGAATAACATCGAACTATATCATAATGTAAAATGACCACATCAGAATGATATCGAACCCTGCAGAATAACATCGAACTATATCATAATGTAAAATGACCACATCAGAATGATATCGAACCCTGCAGAATAACATCGAACTATATCATAATGTAAAATGACACCATCAGAATGATATCGAACCCTGCAGAATAACATCGAACTATATCATAATGTAAAATGACCACATCAGAATGATATCGAACCCTGCAGAATAACATCGAACTATATCATAATGTAAAATGACACCATCAGAATGATATCGAACCCTGCAGAATAGCATCGAACTATATCATAATGTAAAATGACCACATCAGAATGATATCGAACCCTGCAGAATAACATCGAACTACATCATAATGTAAAATGACACCATCAGAATGATATCGAACCCTGCAGAATAACATCGAACTATATCATAATGTAAAATGACACCATCAGAATGATATCGAACCCTGCAGAATAACATCGAACTATATCATAATGTAAAATGACACCATCAGAATGATATCGAACCCTGCAGAATAACATCGAACTATATCATAATGTAAAATGACACCATCAGAATGATATCGAACCCTGCAGAATAACATCGAACTACATCATAATGTAAAATGACACCATCAGAATGATATCGAACCCTGCAGAATAACATCGAACTACATCATAATGTAAAATGACCACATCAGAATGATATCGAACCCTGCAGAATAACATCGAACTATATCATAATGTAAAATGACCACATCAGAATGATATCGAACCCTGCAGAATAACATCGAACTATATCATAATGTAAAATGACCACATCAGAATGATATCGAACCCTGCAGAATAACATCGAACTATATCATAATGTAAAATGACACCATCAGAATGATATCGAACCCTGCAGAATAACATCGAACTATATCATAATGTAAAATGACACCATCAGAATGATATCGAACCCTGCAGAATAACATCGAACTACATCATAATGTAAAATGACACCATCAGAATGATATCGAACCCTGCAGAATAACATCGAACTATATCATAATGTAAAATGACCACATCAGAATGATATCGAACCCTGCAGAATAACATCGAACTATATCATAATGTAAAATGACACCATCAGAATGATATCGAACCCTGCAGAATAACATCGAACTATATCATAATGTAAAATGACACCATCAGAATGATATCGAACCCTGCAGAATAACATCGAACTATATCATAATGTAAAATGACCACATCAGAATGATATCGAACCCTGCAGAATAACATCGAACTATATAATAATGTAAAATGACCACATCAGAATGATATCGAACCCTGCAGAATAACATCGAACTATATCATAATGTAAAATGACACCATCAGAATGATATCGAACCCTGCAGAATAACATCGAACTATATCATAATGTAAAATGACACCATCAGAATGATATCGAACCCTGCAGAATAACATCGAACTATATCATAATGTAAAATGACACCATCAGAATGATATCGAACCCTGCAGAATAACATCGAACTATATCATAATGTAAAATGACACCATCAGAATGATATCGAACCCTGCAGAATAACATCGAACTATATCATAATGTAAAATGACACCATCAGAATGATATCGAACCCTGCAGAATAACATCGAACTACATCATAATGTAAAATGACACCATCAGAATGATATCGAACCCTGCAGAATAACATCGAACTATATCATAATGTAAAATGACCACATCAGAATGATATCGAACCCTGCAGAATAACATCGAACTATATCATAATGTAAAATGACACCATCAGAATGATATCGAACCCTGCAGAATAACATCGAACTATATCATAATGTAAAATGACACCATCAGAATGATATCGAACCCTGCAGAATAACATCGAACTATATCATAATGTAAAATGACACCATCAGAATGATATCGAACCCTGCAGAATAGCATCGAACTATATCATAATGTAAAATGACACCATCAGAATGATATCGAACCCTGCAGAATAACATCGAACTATATCATAATGTAAAATGACCACATCAGAATGATATCGAACCCTGCAGAATAACATCGAACTATATCATAATGTAAAATGACCACATCAGAATGATATCGAACCCTGCAGAATAACATCGAACTACATCATAATGTAAAATGACCACATCAGAATGATATCGAACCCTGCAGAATAACATCGAACTACATCATAATGTAAAATGACCACATCAGAATGATATCGAACCCTGCAGAATAACATCGAACTATATCATAATGTAAAATGACACCATCAGAATGATATCGAACCACAACAGAATGACATCGAACTACATCATAATGTAATATGACCACATCAAAATGACATCGAACCACAACAGAATGACATCTGACCACATCAGAATGTAAAAAAACCCCTTCAAAGTCGTGTTTGGCGTTCCATACAACCTTACAGTCAACATTTTTGGGTCGTACTCGAACGGCGTGTGGTACCTGACACTGTATGTTGTTATTTATGTTGATCCCCAGTAAGCCGAACTTATTGGAAGCGTTGATATGGAACTGATAAATTACAAACAAAATTCCCTTCGACACTTTATGCCATTTAGCTGCATGCTTTTTGCATCTCTTTGAAGACACCCACACATTGGGTGTGGAGGTACTCATATAAAATCAGAGTGTGAAAGTTCTCATTATTATTTCATTCTCCGTTTCTACTGAAATATCATCGGACGTTCTTTAAGACACAAAAATATATCACTTTTTCGTAATGATACAAGGCACTGATATAAGATTTTTTTATATGTCTTTATTTCATGAAAATACGCCCAAATTATATTACTCTTGTACTTGTGTGTGGAAGTATTCCTACAATTTTTTAAAACTTTTTCCGTTTTCGTGAAAAAGTACGCCAGGTGCAAAACATATAATACTACCGCCGTTAAGTTAACTGTTGGGCGTATACGGTGCTCTTCATCCCGTGTCGATTGTTTTAATGAAAAAAAAGTAACAAGACATTTCTCACCTGAAGCGGTGGCGTTTTTGGTGTGGTCAGCTCATTTGTGTACATATTTGATGACGTTGCAAAGATTGTTTCCCGACCGTGTATTAGCAAATGGTACACGTTGTTTTTAAATAAAAAACAAAACAAACCTGATCTTTTTAGAAAATGGTATTAGAATGTATTAACTATAGTAATACACTGGGAAAGCATTCAACAGTTATCAACCTTTTATAATTAATCAAGACTTAAGGAGTTAACTCCCTTGCTTTAACAAAGAGTTACCATGGTAATGTTACAGGAGAACATCTCTAATGGATTCTTAATTTGTTTAAATTTATATTTATTTCAAATTTTTGATAAAGGCCAGGTGGCCGAAAATTAAATATTGAGTGAATGAAATTGAACTTGTGTAATATATTTGTGGTAGTTATGCGATTTACATACTAGTGTAAAGATTTAAACTTAAAGCAAAAAATTATGAACCTAATTGAAACTGCGATCTCATTTTCGTAATCAATATAACCAGATATGTATTTTAAAAGGTATTTTATGAGAATACGAATTTTGGTTGAAAGATATTTGTTGTACTATATAGCTAGCTGTAGTGCAAAAACTTGTGGTTTATATTGACCAGACAATAAATCGCAACTGATTGGTTGTAATGCATTAAGTTGAATATTTAAAACAAGAATGATAGCTGTTATCTTTGAATAATTTAATAGCAACCACAACTGTTGTTGTGGTAAACATTTCATGGTATCAAACTCCCGAATAATATTTACTTAACATATTAAGAATGTTAACATACCATCGTGATGAAACATTTGCTTCGACAAAAGATTGCCCTTATGGATAAGCTAGTATATTAACATTTTTATTCAAAAATTGTCCTCAGGGACGTAATCATATCATACAAGTTCAATTTTATTCATTCATAACGTGCATTTTAACATTAAGGTATCGTCCATTTGTATAGCAAATGATATTAAAATGCATGTTACCTAGCTGTAATAATACATTTTCATTTTTTTAGCTACCGTAAGGTTGCGCGTTTAATACCCCGTAATGGGTCTGCAGGGGTCGGGGCCATACCGCTGCAAACTGCACAATAATAGCATGTATACAAGTTACAAGTATACATGCTAACATTTTGCGAAACATATATTGTCATATAATATTAAAATCACATTTATTTGTTATTCGTTTTAACTTGCATAGATGCAAAAAATTAAACATACATATCTCAAAACAGGATAGTTATACGTTAAATATTCACTATGTATACTGGAATATCGGCTCAGACAAAACGTACAAGCTGATCGTTACATATATCCCAGCATATATCGAAATTGTTTATTACAATTAATGTTTTTCAACTTTCCTAGTAATGATTTTAGAATGGTTTCAGTAAAGCTGTAAATTGTTTCATTGATATTGGAATAATAATATATAAATAACCAGTCAAAACTTAGTTGAGTTTTTATGTATTTAAGTAAAATGTTGGTGAAACAGAAGCCTGCTGTTTTATTTGTTATTCCTTTTTGGTGGAATTGATTGAATATTTAGCGTATTTTTTTAAACCATCGAGGGCTAGCAGACGATCAGTTAATCTAACCACTGTTTCCTGAGATTCTGGATGGTTAAATAATACTCGAGCACACCCCATCTCCGCAAGTAACTGATAACTTTCCCACTTAACCGGTCAGCGACGAATGATAATGAGACGCAATGTCGTTTATCAAACATCACGGAAATTGGAGCTGAGTGGGGATTCGAACTCACGACTTCTGGATTGACAGTCAGACGCGCTAACGACTGAGCTAATCGGGCCCGGCTACTCCTATTTGAACCCGGGTAAATAATGTTTTATCATAATGTCGAGATATATATTCTAAGTGGGCGGTGGTGTAGTGGATAGGGCGTTGATCAATCTTGCCAAAGGTTGAAACGACCCCACGCTAGATTCGATGATCTCCAACCCAAGTACTGATTTTACCCAGGCAACTGAACTTATTTTGCCATAGAGAAATCTCATTTTATATGAATATATATATAACATGAGGCACTACATACTTACAACGACAGCTTATTGTAATATTGCGTGTAATATTAAATAGTGGTATTTATTAAAAAGGGCTTACTTTGCGGTTGACAAGGATAAATGGATATTTAGACTGTTAAATTTGTTATCATGATTTATGAATTGAATTTTAGTGACTCAATCTAGATATATCTACTGTACGACAGATTCATAACTGACAACTACGAAACCATTTTTCAGGCATTATAATAACATTTTGTAATTTCTTCGTTTCATAAAAAACTACTTAAACTACTTGTGCATGTAGCATGACAGTTGCGCAACATAAATTGAATTACTTGTTTGATGTAAATCCACAAACGAGTACGTTGAAACACATACTTTTTTGACACAAGGTATATACATTCAATCCTTAGTCGTTTATTGCTCTCGATTGTTGTTGTATGGTATTTAGCATACTCTTAACAATTGTTCAGTCATATCGCGACGGTGTATACTTGAGATAGTATTCTAAGAGTTGCCACAATAGAGCACCATGCCGCGGACACATTATATGCTACCTCATCCAATCACACTGTCACAGCGCCGACCAGTTCTGCAGCTATAGTTTCAAGCGAGGAAGCTACAATTTTTGAAGTCTTTGGTATGACCACGACCTTCAACATGCGAAGCAGACACTCTACCAATGGATCACCACTGCGGTACTGCACTCGATTACCGCCAGATATATCGTTTGGATGAAAGAAGCAAATTTCATTAAACCTGTTGTTTGTACAAATTAACACTAAATTGTTAACACACGAATGACGCCGGTCTCCAAATATCCGTTAGTATTTGTTTGTTGTAAACCGGGTACCCGCCATTTATGTAAGTAATGATGCAATAAACTACACTAGAGCATTATTGGATATTTATATAATATTGAAGTTTGAGTATGTGTAGTTACGTTTATACGGTACTTTTAAACTGATTGGATGACTTATGCTGTACCAGGTATAATTGATACGACTTTAATATCGTATTAGCAATCGTACAACACACTTATATATATACTTGGTTATTTAATGTTAAAAGAAAACACTGCTTTTTGAAAAATTGTAACTCAGCACTGTTTTGAAATTTATCATTCACATGATGTAAAGATTAAACTATGTGTGTAGATTCATAGTTTCGTGTGATTTTTCATTTTGAAATGGACATAAAAATGAATCGTGATTCCACCAGACTTTATCTTATCATAAAACACATTCCAAAGAATTATCAAAATTTAATATTCGTAGTTTAACATATTGTTAATCATATATTCAAAACTAGAAGACATTACATCCTTACAATGAAATAATGACAACATTTTATATTGAAGATATATCTAGTGTAACGGCTGATAAATCATTAAAGTGCGTCACGAGCTACTGAACAATTTGTGAACAGCTAACTGAATGCCTCGTTAACCAGCATGTATAAATATATATATATAACGCCGCGAAATCGGAGTCGATGAAAAACAAACGTGGATTTATTTTGATGTGTTTTTTGTTCGATAATGATGTGTCAGCCTCTAAAATTGGATATCACTATTGCATCCAGTAGAATACGTCGCAACAATATTTGCAATGAGGTAGTTGAAGTTTTGAAAGCAATTAGACCAGCGTGGTGTACCGAAGAAGGCAAGCTGAATAACTTAAAAGTTCATGTAAGTGAAACATTCCTCTATGTGGTAGTCAAATAATATTTGTATAACTATAATCACAAAAATCGGTTGTTTGCTCCACGATGAGTTTTGGAAATGCTAAATCTGACATAACAATGATGATAATTATAATAATGATAATGATAATAATAATAATATGATTATACGTGCAAGAATATTCGTACTCTGATCGATTCGTACCCAATCCTGGACGTTTCTTTCGAACCCTAGCCCTGGTCGATTCGTACCATAACCAATGTCGAAACGCACCTGGTATTATTTATACTAGTATACATTTTAATGTGGTATAACTAAATAAATAATGACACTTACAATCCCAAAAGTTTATATATATTTTGGCATTTTCAAACTGTTCAATCTTAGAATGGCCTATACACAAACTATTTTGAATTTATATTTCAGTAACGTTGTATGATTATATTTTAACAATTGTTCGGGGTTTATTTTATTGGTATGAGCAATAAATATTTTTTCGGTTATTACAAATAATAAGTATGTTATACCTCTATATACGTAATTGGTAATGTCAATATACACTTCTATATAAGTGAAATAAAAACAACAACAAAAACAAACACACACAAAAAAACGCTTTTGCATACTGAAAACAACAACATATGTGACTTCTAGCCATGAAATTATACCCAATCAAACACAAATAAAGGCTGTCACAAATCATAATACGTAACACGTCCAAGTCACCTCCACGCGGTACCAGCTGGAAACTATGAATGTAATTTCATCACATAGGTTATCATGACAAGTTGAACTCACACTTTCTTTATTAAACATCAGAAAACATACGTTACTGTTAATAAAAGAAATATTTATTGTAAATCTCTGTATATATATATATCTATCAAGTATACATATCAATATATATATATATAGAGAGAGAGAGAGAGAGGTGTGTCCAAAGGATCGCGGACTCATTTGTTTAAAAATAAACAAACACACAAAATGTAGTTATTAGGATGCAACATACATTGTCGTAATCGGACATCTTTTCTCGTCAAACTGGCAATAATGTATTAATTTATAATACAACTGAATGATTTTATACATAATTACATACAGCGACTAACTACCCAGCGGCCCAGGTTTCCAAAAGTAACATACACCGTGTATAATGTTTTCTTATGTCTGCTGACTAATTTACAAAGTATCGAGTCAAAATTTTCTCGAATGTTTTTGCTACATGGTGGTGAGATCAGGCCTTTCTTCTTGTCGATGACCTTTGAGTACTTACTTCAGGCGGAAAAAATACTTCAAAATTGTGAGTGCGTCGTTTACGATAACCGGTCTTTCCGTTCTATAATCCTCTTTCGTGTGGCCCCTCGTTCGGGTCATAGCCGTTGTCACTTGTAGATAAGGGAACGACATAGTGGTGTTTCCCCCTTGGTTGTTTGGAATAATTTCCTGCGTCTCTCTGGGCGTTTTCCCGAGCAAAACACACATTTTTATGATCGTCCCCTGTTCCGGGGGATCAAGAGACGCCATAATTTTATTTCAGATTTCTGCAGACCTTGTGTTTACAAAATCACATGTTAAATACAAACAAAATTGTCAATACTGTTAAAATGTATATACACATGTAATGTTCCATCTGGCGTACAAGGCAATAACATGTTAGTATGGGCATCGATATACGGTATTTTCCGACCTGTGCTGCTAAGTGGTTAGTCATTGTATTTAATTATGCACAAAATCCTTCATTTTCATCTTATATTGATATTGTGCTGCCTATTTGACGAGAAAAGATGTCCGATTCCGGTAATGTATGTATCATCCTAATAACTGTGTTGAAACGAATGTGTCCACGAACATTTTGACACAGCTCGTACATGTAGTGTAAAACGAACCCTTGTAAAAACAGCGATGTTTGAAGTATAGTTGAGAGTGTTACCTTTCAAAATTAGTTTATGATTCCTAAATTTACACTTATTGCAAGGTTTTATTACACTGTTGGCGATAATTATACGGTTGGATATATCTAGCAATTAAACACATCAATAGATGTAAGCTTATAAAACATTATAAAAGGTACTAATCTACCAGGGCTAGGGTACGAATAAACCAGGGCTCGGATAAAAGTCTTTATTTTACGAGATAACTCATTTAAACAAGCCAATCGTTCAATAGGTAAAAAACGGAGTTAAACGCCGTTAAAAATACCACCTGGCTCCTGTTTAACCAACATATTCTTAAATACTTAAAAACGTAAATATACGAAAAGCAGACATATGATATGATGACCTTAGACTGGTTTACCATCAAAATTCACTTTGTTTCATTGATATCGATTATATAATAGATAAATAACAAGTCAAAACTTAATTTAAGTATTAATGTAAAATGTTGGTGAAACAGAAGCCAGTCGTCCAATAAGTACTAAAATGACAAACACGCGCGTGGGTTTGGAAAGATCAATTTACCTTAACATCTTATATATTACAAAATCCTTAATAAATTAATTTGGGACCAATAAAACTTGATAAACAATATGTAATCTGTCACGTGTTAAAAACGGAATCTAACGCCGTTTAAAAATACCACCTGGCTCCTGTTTCACTAACATATTCATAATATTCAAAAACCTAAATATACGAAAAGCAAACTGATGACATCATGATTTTAGACTGGTATACCATCAAAATTCACTTTGTTTCATTGATAGCGATTATATAACAGATAACAAGTCAAAACTTAATTTAAGTATTATTGTAAAAGGTTGGTGAAACAGAAGCCATGGATTTTTGTTTAATGTTCACGCATCGAATCAATCTGTACTGTTATGAATACATAACCATCTCCATATGCCATTATCTAAACATAATAAAACAAATAAGGTCACGCTAGTTTGAAAATAAAGATAAAACGTCCATTTTTTAAATTATATTAGATGACTCATATTTTGAACAGTAATTTAAACGATAATACGTAAATATAATTAAATATGGCTATACTATTAGTGTCTGCATTTTTATTCATTATCTCAATGTCTTTGATTTTCTTAACATACACAAAATATACGGACTTTAGATTAAAAACATGTGCAGTTATCGTATTGGTTCATAAGCTGGCACGTAAATAACCAGTGAAAGTTACATAATAACATTATTAAAATCACTGTTTTCCGCACTCAAGCAATAACAGTGTCAGTGTTGTTATTTTTTTCTTAAAATATTCACACACCTATTTGCTGTGGTATTGTATAATCTCGTTTATTATTGCAAATGTTTCAATTGCTGCGTCTTCAAAGAAAAAAAGCTTACAGTTTGTTTGTTTTTTATTTCTTTAGTTCTTATAATTTTTTTTAGTTAGTTTTTGTTTTATGTTTTTTGGTGGTTGTTGGGTGGGTGGGTGGTGGGGGCATTTTTCTCATTATTAGCCCATTTTTAAAGTAAAGTTGAAGTAGTAGCAGCAGTGACTTAATAACAGATATGTCACTGGTAGTAGTAGTAGTAGTAGTAGTAGTAGTAGTAGTAGTAGTAGTAGCAGCAGAAGTAGCAGTGGTAGCAGTAGAAGTTGAGGTAGTAATGGGAATAATATTAGTGGCAGTAGTGGCAGAAGTAGCAGAAGTAGTTGTTGTAGCAGAAGTAGTAGTAGTAGTAGTAGTAGTAGAAGTAGTAGAAGTAGCAACAGTAGTATGCAATCGAGGGATGGCAAACGATCAGTTAACCTAACAACTCTTTCAAGATATCCTGGATAGTTAACCACTACATAAGCACACCTATCTCCGCAAATAACTAGATAACTTTTCCACTTGAATCAGACAAACAAATGGCAATGAGCCGTAATGATGTATTTCAAGCATCAAGGAGACTGACCGGGAAGGCGGGAATTCAAACTCACGACCCCTGGGCTGATAGACGTGCTTACGACAGAGCTTGCCGGGTCCGGCCCCAGCAGTACTAGACGAAGCGGAAGTGGCATCAGTGATATAAATAGTAGTAATTTTGTTTCTGTGTCTTTAATTGTTGGTATTGAATCGTATGAGATAAGCTCAGTTGGTAGTGCTTCTGACTTTCAATACAGGAATCGTGAGTTCAAATCCTCACTTGGTCAAAGTCTCCGTGATGATTGATATACAGATTGCGTTCCATTATCATTCGTCTCCCTCTGCAGATTCAAGTGGGGAAGTTGAATACCGTCTATGATGAGCAGTGAAAAGCTACGATCCAGGTATATTGCCAATGAACGTACGTAGGAGCATGGGGCTGGTCGGAAGGGTGGCTTTTCACTGCTATAGTGGGTATTTTTTCAAGCACATTTTATGAATGTGAATTGAACAGTTTGCTCCGAACTTTAGAAAGGCCAGACCTGTTGTTCTAATAATTGACAACCGTGATGTCCACATTTCACTAGCAGTCGTGGAGCTAGTCAGAAATGAGAATATTGTTTTGGAATCCAGTTCCCTGTAAGTGAAAAAAAATGACGGTTTTGTACGTGCACCAAACAGACACGCTATTATAAATGCTATAGACAAATTAGTTGCCACTAAAAAGCAGAAGTATATATAACTTGTGTGCACAAAATACTAATATAATGGTAAGAACAAACTCGTTTAATTATCACAAAACGTATACCTCATGCGCTATACCGACGTTGGCGTTTGCGTTAAAGCGTTTTTTTTTGACGTAGGGTAGGGTTAAATAATTGAATATCGTAAAATCATATAAAAATGATGCAAAATTTGTTTGATTTGTTTTGTGGTACTTTTGATTTGAAGCCGTTTTTTTCCGAAAAAATCGAGAAAAAAATAGTTTCCGTTTTTCGCTAGTATTTCCAAAATGTGGCGTTCGTCGTATTTTTTTGCATTTGTAAATCCATACATCCGTCAAATGTGTACATGGTGATATATGTTTCTATTCTGTGTATTAGGAATAACTCAACTGAGGTCGAAAAATATGCGATTTGGCTGCTATACATTGGGACGTCAAAAAGGCTGAACATTGCCATGTTTACGACGTCACATATAAATATATATTCTATTGACCGCTGCAAAAAATACATATTCACTTTGGAAATTACTTCTAGTTTCATAATATACTAATTGAACCACTGATTTAGAAAATATTTTAACCTTAATCAACCGCCAAAAATCTTATGGAAAACGCGTAGAATTATGCAATATGTTGACGTCTTTTTTGACGTAGGGTGGGTTTAAATAATTTAAAATTAAAAAAATCTAGTTTGTGAATTGTTCGAAAAATCTCACAATCATTGTGCAGCATATTGTTAGAAATCAAATAATTCTTTTCCAAAATCGCTCGGTATGTTTTTTGGTAATTTTGATTTGAAGCATTTTTTTTTCGAAAAAATCGAGAAAATAATAATTTCCGTTTTTCGCTAATATTTTCAGAATTTGGCGTTTGTCGTAATTATTGCATATGTAAATTCGTATATCCGTTGAATGTGTACGTGGTAATATGTGTTTCGATTCTGTACATTCGGTGTAACTTGACTGAGGTCGACAAATACGCGATTTTGCTGCTATAAATCGGGACGTCAAAAAGACCAAACATGGCCATGTTTACGATGTCAAAGGTAAAGAAGTGTTATATTAACCGCAGAAAAAAAGCATATTTAAATTGGAAATTATTTCTAGTTTCATTACATACCCAATATTCCACTGATTTTGAAAATAATTTAAAAGGTATATTCCTCCTTAAACTCTTACATTTCCTCTCAAACCACAATGAAAACTAAATCTTATATATATATGGTTTAATAAGGTATTAAAATTGCAATTCTTCAAGGTCATAAAGTATAATAAAATAACAAAGATTGTTTATTTAGGGTCCATATCTTTCTGAATGGTTCAAACGTAAAAATAATTGCGGCGAAGTGTTGATTTTCGGAAATGGATACATTTTGGATGAACAATTATCTAATAAAATTTACGTTTAAAGTATCGGTGATTAAAAATATAGTGTGTCAAATGATTATTATTAGAAATTCATATTTATATTTTTAATATCTTTCGAGAATTATTGTTTTATAAAGAACCATTAAACGCTGAAAAATCATTACTCGGGAATGAGTACATTTTGGATAATTTCTTTACGTATAAAACGTATAACGGTAACTATGACAGTATAACCAATTGAAAAAGAATTCTTTGACGATAAAACCGTAATTTTTGTCAATATTAATTAGTTTTGAATGCGATTTGAAACAGTTTGGCCGTAATATTACTTCTAACCTTTACCAATTTGAAGTTGATATATTATGAAACAATTCATATCAATATCAATTCATAACATAAAGAAACACTAGATAAATAATTGTTATTGTACACCCATAAAGTGTGGACACTCCGTAGTGCGTGTGAATCTAACTTGACACCGATACCAATTTGAACTCTCAAACTGGAGAGTCGCGCTTTCATTTGGCGCTTTCTAATTCGAGAAACCCGATTTCAATTGCAAGATTAGATTCTTAAAATATACTTCATATTCAAATTGGAAATAACCGATCGGTAATCGAAAGTTCCAATGGGAAAGTTAACTTTCCATCTTGAAAAAAAATCTAGTGCAAAATCACACATTGTTAGGGTTATTTAGAATACAATTGTGACCTAAATCGGCAACTTATAATGCGTTTGGTTACCTGTTTGTGATCGCACAATCTTACTTCTAAAACTGCGGCACTTTGTCAATAAAAATAACGAAAGATAAAAAAGGATTTTGGAAAATAAAGTTTTTCCTGAAATTCACTGTGCTTTGTAAAACTATAAAATACAATATTATTCTTGTGGAAACCTTAAATCCTTTTATGTCAATTCCCCCTTTTTACAACCTTTAAATTTCAGATAAAACACAATAAATCTGAACCATATTGTAATTCCGTTTTCATTAACATATTGACACGATGTTTATAAATTTACTAACACCAGTTCTTAACCTTTACAAAATAAAGTAATTACAATATATTGATAGTTTTTTGCAATGCCTGTCGGTTTACCTATGTTGTTATTTTCACGATAGCTCATTGGGTTTGAGTTATAAGCAAGAATCAATACGCCTATAATTTTACAATTATTTAATATTTGTGTATGGGTACTATCACAGAGGTTCTGATGTTATTGTTATTAATATCTGTAAGTTTTCAAAGAAGGTTTAAGGAACACTATTTTTATTTCTGCAGAGTTTCCAAGAATGTTTATACCACCATATAATATATTTTATAAGCATACTTATCAAGATGGGAAGTTAAAGGAGGTTTTTACACAATTGTAATATAAAGTTTCCCTCTCTTTAGATTTTCTAAGAAGATTTATACAACCACATAATAATTATATAAGAGGCTATCGAAATGTAAGGTTTAACGAGTTTTCTAAAACGTTGTGATTTCGGTTTTGTTTCGAACGATTTACAAAAAATGTCCATACAGCCATACGTATGAGTACACTGTACCATCAAGTTGGAAAGTATAGGAGGTTCCCATACTATTGATATTTCTATTCTATTGATGTAGATCTTCCAAGAAGGCCTTTGCAATCATATGTATGGATATTATCAAGACGGGAAGTTTAAAGAGGATGTTGTCGTATTAAGGATATATGGACAAAATTCAGAAATGACAGTTAACAGAAACGCTGAAACGCAAGCAATGCAGGTTAGATATTTTTAATTATGTCATTTACTAATGGTAACATATTACAATTATTGTTTCAATTATACAGTAATTTCCATAATTTATATGTAAATTACAGATAATGAGTGACACCGGTCTTTGCCCACCTTTATACGCTATATTTAACAATGGTGTATCGTATGGTTATGTACATGGTATCACTCTGACTGATGACATGGTCAGAGACGACAGAGTAAAGAGGTAATACATATTCATATTAAGTTTCATAAGTATCATATAATATCTAAATAAATACATTCTGATGGGCCAGAATGATCTGTCAAGGAACAAAATATTATATGATATGTAACATTTTTTAGTTTCGGTTTTACAAAACTATGCATACAATTACGAATACCACATTTATCCTAACACAATGCAATTTTTGTCATTTCCTATACAAAAAAGCTCAAACTGGCCATCAGAATTCATGTTTTTTTTTGGTGCATAGCAACTATTTTGCGCATCTGAAAAATCTATACATTTTTATTATGTTAGCGTTAAGACAAACAGTATTGTGTTTACAGGAACCTATCTAATGGTGCTTATTGAAGTCATGTACATGATGTTTATTAAGATATAATAAATGTATAGAATATTGTACATTAAATTTATGACACTACTCGTACAGATGTTGATAAAATTATTCTTTATCTTTCAAATGAGCACTTTTACTTTTATTGAAGGTTCTTCAAGGGATACAATCTGTGAAATTTGATTTTGGGAATGTATTTTATATAAATAGTATTAGTGACGATGCCAAGTTTTTTTTCTTATGCCAGGTACCTAATAGTGTAAATAATGACGTATTGAATATATTTATTTTTTAAAATTTGCTTATTTGGTGGTTTAGTTAAGTTTCTTGGCTGTTTACAAGGACTATCACGTATACGTGTTTTGGACTAAAATTCTTAAATGCCTCAGTAAAAGCCAAATTTGATTGGGTTCTACATGGGTAAATTAGTTCCATGAAAATGCAATGGTACAATGGATAGTAAATCATTTTGGCATTGACTATTGTAACATGCATTCGTACATTTTCCCTATTAGTAAAATGTAATAAATATATATATCTAATACAAATATCACTTTATCCTTGTAAATGGTCGTGACTCACTTAATTTACATTTGTGTATAGTTTACCTTTCTGAAATGTATTTATAATAACGTATTATTGGATTCTTGCAAATAAAGGTTGATTGCGCAAGAAATTATTAAAATGCACCGATTGACGTACAAGGGGAGAGAACCAATGACGGAAATCTGGAACAAAATGTATAGCTTCCTAGAAATGTCCCCAGAATCATTCAACGATCAAGACAAATACAAATTGTGAGTATCTTTAACAACTTCTGACTTCGCCATTTTAGCCAATATTATTGACCACCGCGATGGCAGTTTAAGCGCTATGTTGCTGTCGTCAAACGACACATAAGTTATCAATTTTTAAATTTTAAACAGGGTAGCTCAGTCAGTAGCGCGTCTGGCTAATAATCTAGGGATTGTGAGTGCGAATCCACGTCCAGTCACATTCTTCGTAATATTTGATATACGGCATTGCGTCTAAATATTCAATCAATCAATCGATTATAATGCAGATTATATAATAAAAAATAAAAAGCCATAAGTAGAGACGGAATTATGTTTTTATTCCATTATATTGTATTTCATTTTCAATTTCAAACCATATCTTACTTTTCTTGATATGAATGCGTATGTAAAAGAAAACAAAATAATATATGCTCTGTCTATAGATACCAAGCTTGCATCAAACCGAAAAATATACTGAGAAAAGAAATAGACGAATTGAAAAGCCACATAGAGGATTTAGTGCCAGCGTCTCCAGTAGTATTTTGCCATAATGATCTGCATTTGAAAAACATAATTTACAACCAGGAAAAAGGTAATATTTCATTTCTAAATAACTCAACAAAAACAAAAACTGTTTTATCTTAATATTAAGCTCGATCAAATAACGTTGCACGGAAATTGTATTATAAAGGTGCTGATAAATGATCACGCGAATTTTTGTTGCTCTTTAAGTAGTCTATATATAAAGCACTGAAAAAAAACGTATTTGAAAGATTTTCACTTGCAAATTCTTGAAATATATTTTGCATGTATTTTTCTGTATATTAGGTATTTCTCAATTTCTCTATAATGAACTGTTCGAGTGCATTTAACTCTAATCTTTCCATTTTATTGTTACAGGAACCGTCAACTTTATTGATTTCGAATATGCGTTTGACAACTACGAGCATTTTGAGCTGGCCAATCATTTTTGTGCACATGCAGGTATCTAAATTGTTTGATGATTTCGTAACTCCATACAGTTAAATAAATTGATAAATGAAAACGTTATTACTAATCAACCTTACTTTATTAACGGATATAAGCCTAGATAAAGGTAACAGTGACTTATTTGTGTGTATTGATGATGTGCAAAAATTTGAACAAAAACAAAGTAGTTCTTATGATGCTACATAAATGGAAAAAAAAATATAACACATTTCTGAAGTGACAACTCGCACATTGTTGTTGCAGTGATTTTTTCATCGTGCTCAAAATTAAAATAGTATTATTTCCTGACGAAAAGGTTTTAATCGATAGTCTTTGTTATGTTGACCAACAATAAATATGGCGACATACGGGAGGATCGTGCAATGTAAAAAATGTTATCTGGACAAATTTACCTTGGTTGAGTGGTCGCATTTCAAAGCTTCGTAGCATAGATTTTCTATAAATAGTAACAACTTTCAAAATTGGAAGGAAATAATTCCACATTTGAGTTCCCAATCGCCGATTATTCTGATTTAGTTTGGAGATAAAAACCAACCAGCTTGGACCTTTTCGCGGTACTTTGTAAAATTGTTATTGCATATTTGATTAATTACTTATTCTTTTCGTATTCATTTATCTAACAAGCCAAGCGGATGTATACATTACCGTTTGTCACCAAGGCAACCTGGGTTGGAATCCTGTGGGTGGCAAATTTTGTATATTTGCATATATCTAGTAATTTGCATAATTCAACAAGGAAATTGAACTTTTTTTTAAAATCAATACTAGTATATACGTACATACTATATTGACTCTGAGCTAACGAAGTGCTGAGCGCCAGAACTGTCTTTGAAATGCTTCATTCCACTTTTTCAATATATGTCATCTGGGAGATTCATTTTTTGTGAAATATGTTATAATTCAACTTGGTTATGCAATTTTGTATGTAAACTTTTTTATATAGAGATATCTTTATTAAGGATGTATATACATCTAGATCAACTTGGGGATTGAACTTTCTTAGAAATACAGATTTAAACTCGGATACTTTTTTTAAAGATATATACAATGCACATGTAGATTATCTTGGGTATTGAACATTGTTTAATACATTGTTCAACGCTGAGATTAGATTGATCATAACATGTACAAGAAATAAACGTGAGAATTGAACTTCTTTTAAATATATAATTCCTCTTTGAGATTGAGCATTTTTTACATATACATCTAGGTCTTCTTAGAGGGTAAAGTTTTTTAAATACATTAAATTCTATTTGGAGATTGAACTATCTTTGAAATATATGATATGAATTGGATATGGACTTTAAAATAGATAATTGAACTTATAGATTGACTTTTTAAAAAATATATACAATTCAATTTAAAGACAGAACTATTTACACATTTAGATTATTTTGAAGAAGATTTTAAAAAACAACAGTTATGTAAACCTGGGTATTGTTTTTTATATGAAGACCATCTGGGAGATTGTTCAACTTTCTTTGAAATATACTATTTTACTTGGAGACATGAAATAACTATCATCTCGGAGACAAAACTACATGTATGTAATATTATTTTAGCAGCCAAACATTCTAAGCAAATAATGTAAAATATTATCCCATCTAATGTATTTTGTTGCAAGCATACATCAAGCAACGGTTTGTAAATAGAAACCTCTGCTATATCACTTTCCATCTGTATGATTATATAATGTTCCGGGTTACATTTGACAAAAACTTTATTAGTCATTTCTATTTAACCATTTTTGCCCAGGTTTCAGTACTTTAAGTGCTTTGATTTAACACTTAATCTGCAACAATCCCTACCCTGGTAGAGATAAACTATAGAAATGGTTGTCGTAGAGCAGCTGTAATATGTATCTGTCTGTTACGCCACAGTGTGCAAACCTATAACAAGATTCTATGTGCGTTTACAGCTTTAAACGGTCTATGAACTGACCGAAGTTATATAACGCCATGGATACATGTTAGTTGTTGTAGTTGTTGTATGGTGTTTAGCGTCGCTTTCAACATTTTCTTGTCATATCGTAACTGACAAACTTCCTCACATAATTTTTTTTGGAGCGAGCGGGACTCGAACCTACAACCTTGACAAACGATGAGTGGTAAAGTGATCTTGAGACGGCGCCTTGGTCCCCTCGGTCACGCAATACCCTTTTCATGATATACAAATACATGATATATAAATATACACCTAGTCAGGTACATAACATCAATCAGTGTCAGAGATAAGCAGAGATGAGTGGAGGGCAACCTTTATATAGCGCTGATATTTTATTTACAAAGAAATGGTATGCCGACAAATTTTGTAAATAATGACTCCAAATATTCCCGTTATAAATAAATGAGATGAACGGAGCCGCTTTAGAAGTTTGGTAGTGTATATTACATGCTTTAAATGTTCATACTGTCGCTAGTAGGCATACCTCACTTCAAAATGCGTAGTACAAATCTCTAGATGAGGCACACAAAATTCTATCTGGGGAATCTAGTTAGCCGAGCCTTATGACATATGCATTACCCTGCTTATGTCTACGTGATCAAGGTTTGAAGAGTTTGATCACCGCCAAAACGATCAGTCGCGACAGGGACTACTTTTTATTCTTCGATTTTTTTTTTCATTTATTTTATATATGTAAGCAGAAATCAACCATAAACATAATTTATATGGTGGAGATTGTATTATATCATGTCTTAAAAATTCACAAAATAAACCAAACGCTACAATGACATTAATCCAATTAGGAAGGTGTATGGATATAAATTAAGCTAGGCTACCAGTACTTTCTAAAACTTTGAATTTAGGTATTGGTTTCAGTAAAGCCTGATGTTGTCTTTACTAACACATATAATTATGTGACTGCATGTGTATGTTTATATGTAGATATAATACATTTGTAAATAAACGTTATCATCCTTAGTATGGTACAGGGAATACACGGCGTCACTCGTCCTCCTGTTTAATTTCGTAAAACAATTAATCTTGCAATGTGTTCGTTTTAGGATACTTAATCTGCAACAATCCCTACTCTGGTAGAGGGAAATTATAGGAATGGTGTTGCAAAGCAACTGTATTCTGTACCTGTCTATTAAGCCGCAGTGTACAAACCTATAACAACATGTCATTTGTTGGTACATCTTTAAAACTACAAAACCGCCATATAAAAGCCACAAGATGGCTCTGGGTCAGGTTTTATGTAAAATATTTAATATTTAAATTCAACATGATATTTCAACTAATAGAGCGATTTGTAGGTATTGTTACAGATTTCAATCGTTACCCGTCACGTGACTACCAGATGGAATGGTTACGGTATTACCTTGAGCAAAAGACAATTCAACATGGTGGTGAAAAGAAGGATGTCACCGAGAAAGATGTTGAAACGTGTTATGTTACGACAAACAAATTTACATTGGTAATATCTATTTCGTTTATTAATACTATTGTTGAGGTCATCGAAATAATAATACTACTTTTTCATTATTTTAAGATCAAGTCTGGTATAAATATATAAAACCGAATTAAATCTTATCAATATAGTGTACAAAAATCACCCATCGTGTGTTTATAATTTCAATATAATGGGTGTCATTGTGGATACATTTTTACCTGGCAATTATTAATCTTCAACAATATGTCAGGGTGTTGTTAAAAACGTCTTTTCCGTACATCTATTCGTGAATGCAATATGATGCCGATTTAATAATGTATTAATTTGTATCTGTTAAAAATAGTAATATAGCAATTTACGTTTGGACAACGAAAATTAATTCACGGATAGACACGAAATATTGATGCGTGCCAGGAAATTCTAACGGACAATACCTAAGTACGACAATGCCCCAGAGTAGGCCCTGTACATTATTGAAAGAAGAATAAGAACATATAAACGCAACTCCTCTAATGAAATGTTATGTAAATTCCGTTTTTGAGAGGCAATCGGGTCGACCGTGGAATCAAACACGCTACCTCTGACACGAACAGCAAACAACCTATCAACATATCAACTATACCACATTACTGCTATATCAGTATTGTTTTTATTGTTTTCAACGGAGTTTGATATAATCATGTCATGTATTTGGTCGAATATGACCACACATCTCTTGCATATTATAGTACCTAAACATGTCTGATAAAATGACCCTTGCAGTCTCGTTGTTCAGAGTGTTGTGGAATATACACTGTTTATATACCTACTTAAAAATAACTGTGAAATAGCACGTTTTTGATTGTAATAAATACTATATAATAGTGCTTTATGGAATTAATATCATGTATACAATTTGTATTTATGGATTTCAAGTTTTTCTTATGCCCTTCATATCGTTTCTACAATTTAAAGCTATGTATTACAGTTTGTTCTTATAGAAACAAAATCATTTATACAATTTAGAATTATATATGTATTAATATTATAATATTATATATAATTTAGAATTTTGTATTGTAGGTTGTTCATATGTTGTGGGCTTTGTTTGGACTTATTCACGCAGAGCATTCTTCAGTACAATTTGATTTCCTTGAGTGAGTACTTATTATTTTCATCATTAAATTGATATATTATTAAAGTTCGTGCAGATTATATAGCAGTTAGTGTATGTTTCTACATACCTTATAAACGGTTGCCTATGCTCAAAATAACAAAATCTGTTTCAGTCAAATATGTAAAAAAATAAAAAAAACAATTTATTTAGTCTTTATTCTAGTGATTCTAAAGAATATAAAAAAAACACCTTTTTTAGTCTTTATTCTACTGATTGTAAAGATTATAAAAAAAACAATTTATTTAGTCTTTATTCTACTGATTCTAAAGATTCCAAAAGTTCAACAAGTAACTGTCACTCTTTCTTATATATCTTTTTTCACCCAGCAGCGTTCGGACTCACGAGAGGTTAGTGCACTTTAAATGACTGTAGATCTATATGGGGTGTGATCGCCGCACATTTAAATGACAGTAGATCTATATGGGGTGTGAACGCCACACATTTAAATGACAGTAGATCTATATGGGGTGTGATCGCCACACATTCAAATGACAGTAGATCTATATAGGGTGTGATCGCCACACATTCAAATGACAGTAGATCTATATGGGGTGTGATCGCCACACATTCAAATGACAGTAGATCTATATAGGGTGTGATCGCCACACATTTAAATGACAGTAGATCTATATGGGGTGTGATCGCCACACATTCAAATGACAGTAGATCTATATGGGGTGTGATCGCCACACATTTAAATGACAGTAGATCTATATGAGGTGTGATCGCCACACATTTAAATGACAGTAGATCTATATGGGGTGTGATCGCCACACATTCAAATGACAGTAGATCTATATGGGGTGTGATCGCCACACATTTAAATGACAGTAGATCTATATGGGGTGTGATCGCTACACATTTAAAATGTGTAATCTTTTAAACATTACACATTAAACATTACACAACATTGCTATCAGATTGGGCTATTTTATCAAGAACTAAATAAAGACACATACCCTATAATAGTCACTCGTATATGGTATATATATAATAAATTATTCCGTTTGTTATGTTTTATTTACAGATATGCACATGTGAAGTTTGAAGAATATTTCGCCAGAAAAGAAGAGCTTATTTCTCTAAAGTTACCTTCATAAAGTGACCTGAACATTAATGTTGATATCAAATGCATATATTATACATGGAATTTGAATAAAGTATCTACAGTCAAGGGGCATAATCATTCACCACTTTCAAGATTGCCGCATATTCATCTAATAACTAAACCAATGTAAATGCTTTTAATGAAGAAAAAATACCTTAATAGTTTGTCAAATACCCTTTCATTTTATCATTATTGTTTCTTATATTTATTTGAAATTGTGTCATACAGTGATTTCATATAATTATTCCACATGAATACTTTCCCAGATATGTCTGATTTCAGCTACATCTTAGAGATATTTCATATGTTGCTGGCCATGTATATATATACACCAGATACATGTGGATCAGTTACTTTTATTTATATATTACATTTAATCAAAACCATAAATCAAAAGTGTGCAAAGAAATCAAACATGGAAAATACAGCCATATTTTCTTTTTAATGGAGAAAATACGTATATAATGTTAATACACTTAATAATAATCAGAATTACGTAATTTATTCTTAGCCGAAATCATCATGTTTAAAAGCAGATATTTTTTTTTTCAGAATGATTATTGAAAGATAAAATTTTATTTCACGGTAATCATAAATGAACATATAATATAGTTTATGTGTAACCTATATCACAACACAAGTACTTACTTACAAATATATATTATAATCATTACACACATTCATACGTATATACATTTTACATGTATATTAAATACAATTTAAGCCGGAAACACGGTAAAAACAAATACAATATTGTTATGTATTTTTAATGTTGTTCCACTTTTCAAAAGATTTAAAATATGAGGTTTATTTTTATCATCGTATTTTCTCCATATAACAGTCTTGTTATTATTCAACATTACTATCTGACGTTCATCACTTAAGATCAACCTATGCCAGTGTTCATTTAAAACCGAATCCTTCATTTCTCTACACCATCTTAAAGGGAATTTATCAGGCTATTTTTAACTTTTAAAATTGTCTAAAACATACATTTTCAAATAAATCATGTCAATATTTACTCACTGACCCGGTATTGCCAAAAAGATATATATTTAAACATGCTAAAATAATATGTTAAAAGGGGATTCCTAACTTGGGCTACGCACCTAGGTTAGACTAAAATAGATTTCCCGCTTAAAAGTACATGTAACATTTGTAACATATTTTGTGACGTATCCAATGAGTCAAGTGATTTCACTTTGTTTTCAATTTGATCCGTTAAACACGGGGACGGATCCAGGTTTAGTTTAGAGGGGTTGCAACACAAATTCTGAACAGGCCCACATGTTTTTCAGTAGAAATGTAGTGAATTTTAATAAAATATGGGATTATAAAGAGGGATGGGGCGGGGCATACTAAGTGTTTTTTTTTAAAGAGTAGATACTTTAAAAAAAAATTATTGCTTTTTGTATACACATAGTAGCAAAGGGTTGGATCTGCCATTGATACAGGTTTGTGCGTAGTAAAATTGTTTCCAAAAAATGTCATGCAGTATTTAAGTGCTCTTTATTTTTAGAATGGGGACTTCGTTTCAAGTTTACCACTCCAATTCAAATATCGATTTTGTCACGTTTTGGCGGATTTGACATACCAAACCATTGGGAATGTATTCATTAATGATAATGATATGCTTTTTCTTGAATATTTTATCTCACTTTTTATTGTTGACCATGGTATTCCCAACATTCTGGATAATTCTGATTTATTTTACAAATTTGTTGTTTTGATAACGTTTTACAATCATAATTTTCCGTACATCAATACTTAGTTTTTTTTCAAATAAGGAGTCATTTTTTCTAACAATGACACATTTACATGTAGGGTCCTCCGCGGCCGAATGGTCTAAGGCGCCGTCTAAAGATAACTTCAGACGTTAAGACGAAATTTGTTCAATTCATTACCCCCCCCCCCCCCCTCCCCCAACACCACAATAAAAACACAAAAAAACAACAACAACAAAAAAAAACACACAAAAAAACACACAAAAAATAACAACACAACAACAACATTGTTTTTGTACCACAGTTGCATGAAAATTGTAATATATAGTTGCGTAGATTCTTCTGTTATACTGTTTAGTGTATGTCAACACATAACCAAGCATTCTACTGTCTGCAAGTATTGACCTGGCACTCATTAATATTCGCCAATGTGTTTGGGTGTTTACACGCCTTCTCCGTGCAGCTATTCGTGAGTGCGAAATGATGCCGATTATTTGATAATGTATTCGTATCAGTTGCTCAATAGTTATATCACTATATATCTGCGAAAACCGGAAATTAATTACAAATATACATGGTATATTCAGGAGTGCCATGTAAATACTTACGGACAATATCTATTCTACCAAATACACGCATTCAACATTGAGCTTAAGGCGATCGATTGCTGTCAGGTCTAGCCTTTAAATTCATATTAAAAACCGTATTTTTTTTAACTTTTAATATAAATCTTTACTGTTTGAGGTTTGTCATAATTTACAATATTAAAAAAAATCATATTGTGATTGACCTTCGTATTTCTTGATAAGGGGATTTACACTCGACCAAATAAAATGGTTGCGCATATTAAAAAACAAGTTTGGGAAAATGTGTTACATACTATATCGATTAGGAAAATATGGATCCAAGAAAACGGGTAAAACATCAAAGACAAGGAACTATTTTTGCTACATATATATTACATATAAGTGTAATAGGTTAAAACAGATATAGCATTAATATCCTCATGATTTATGTGTAGCGTAAATACACCATGGTCTGATGATATTCGTCTTTGCTAACCCCATTCGACTGCTTCTCATGCAGCTATGTAGAGTTATTTTTTACCAAACCATGGTTTTGGTACATTGTATATTTGTTGCCATACATAAAACACGAGAATGTTAATGGTATTGTTTGTAAGGTTTTGCCTGGCACTTACTATGTTCGGCCTTTTCCGTGAAGCTATTCGCGAGTGCGATATGATGCCGACTGAATAACGTACTGGTATCGGTGTATCAACAGAAATATCACTATTTACTATCAAATACCGGAAGTTAATTTACGGATACCTTCGGAATATTTATGAGAGCCAGGTAAAATAAATACTAAAGCACAATACAAATTAATACTACAATATTAACACTTGGACTTGTAAGCCTGTAAACCCCTTTAATTTAATTTCGACATAAACAACTATACTGGAGAGTTTGAGGGGGTATAGATAATTGAGTTGACAGTTAATTAATGTTTGTAGTATACTTTTAAACATTGCTTTGTTGCCACTATACATCCAATATGCTGTTTTGAAAGTATGTCATTCTATTTTTGGAGCCTACCGAATTAAGGATGACAGCACGTTAATCTGTTACAATTATACAATACGATTCAATATTAATGTGTTACCTGTGATTGACTAGTCTAGCTGATAAACGTTGTATATTTAACTGATCATCACACAACAACTGGGTATACATACAGTACTCATTTTTCAATATTAAAGTGACAAACTGATATTTTTAAACCCCATGAAAACAATCTTAACCTAGTTATATCCATGGGGTTATACCTTAATAGGTTAAATCAATCTTTTATTGTTATCGACGTGTATTCTTTAACTAGTGACGTTTATAGGCAGACCTAAACTGAATGCGCCATTGACCCGTATGTGTGTATTACATAACGCGCTGAAGCGGTGTCGATATACATTGTGTTTTAATGTGGTATCGGATTAAATATGCCACGTCAACGTCTGAAGTTGGATATTGCAATTGACCGGTTTAAAATACGTAAAAACATCATCTGCGATGAGGTCATTGATATTATGAAAGCAATCAGACCAGGATGGTGTACAGAAGAAAGCAAATTGAATAACTTAAAAGTTCATGTAAGTGAACCATTCCTCAATGTGGTAGTCAAATAATATTTGTATAACTTATATGTATATAAAGCATCGAATCCAGGAACTGGAGGTCGTGGGTTTGATCCCCCGTTACTGCTATGTGTAGTGTGCTTGAGTTAGACACTTGATCCGTATGTGCGTAATACTCTCCTACAGAGGGCGTGGTTTGTTGTAAGAACTTGTATTAGATCGCAACCAATGTAAAGTAAATAAGTTTATCGCTAAATCTATAATACTAATAGACATGTGTTTTTGCGTTACGTGGCAGTTTACTACTTTATCTTAAGTTTAAACCTGGCAAACGTAAAAGCTCATGTAAGTAAACTGTTTACTCTATAATTCTGTACTATGTTTTAGCGATCTAGTATGTAATATTTGTTTTGTTCACATTTATATACCGTATACAGGTTATTGGATTTCTTCATTATTTATTTGTTAATAGTTTTAATGGATTTTAAGCATATTTATTTCATTTATTGTTGGCAAAGCATTCATAAATCTTTACGTGCATAAAATAGCCTATTTGTGTGTCGACATGCAATAAAAACAATTCATTCATACAGCTTATCAATACAAAATGTATTGGATGAACATGCAAACGCGCACCAAATGAATACATGTAATATTTCAATTCATATTGATTTTTGGTATGTTTTATTTCACTAAACATGTACCTCAGCGGTGGTCTAGGGATAAAGCGTCTGCCTCGCATGCAGAACGTCGTAGGTGCGATCCCCGGTCGAGTCATACCAACGACTTGAAAACTGATACTAAAGCATCCTCGCTTGGTGCCCAGCATTATAAAATAGTTCTACGTCTTGTCGGGCCGGTGTCAGTATAATGTGAGTGGGTGGGGTATCATACAATGTATCTGTGGCATGATACGCCAGTGTGGCAGCGCTTATAATACTGTCTCAAATAGACAACGCAATATAACTGAAAAACAAAGTTGAAAGCGACGCTATACATAATACACAACAACAATCCAATAAACATGCATTTGCTAATGGAGAGCAAGAGGTATTTTATCATTTCAATGTTCCCAGCAGTGCCGCTCGTTAAAGGTGGGGTATATGAATTATCATATGATGTAAACCGAAATGAAAAATGAAAAGATCAACTAATTGGAGTGTTGTTTTTATATCTCAAGGGTTTCAACAAATTCCTTTACAAACATATATATGTCACTGTCAACATGGGGAAGTTTAGCATATCTCTACGATTTTGCAATTTTTTGTTTTATTTCCGTCAGTTTTCCAGGAAGGTCTAAGCAACTAAATGCATCATTAGTAGCGACAAGGAAAAAATAAGTGGTATTCTACACTATTGCAATATCTTAGTTTATTTCTGTAAGGATTCTAATAAGGTCCTATCAATGGTATAATCCGTCCTATTAAAGCAATAAAGTACCAAGTGTATATGAAATAAGAAGTCCCTTGGTACCTTTCTGCACCAATGAGACGATATATATATAGGTGTAATAAAACAGCTTTTCTAAGAAACGTTTGCAACCATATGCATGGTGTTATCAATATGGTAAGTTTAAAGAGGTTCCCCGTAATTATTGCAATTTTAGTACTTTTTTTATTCCTGAAGGTTTTCCAAGAAAGTCTTTGCAACCGTATGTATGGACACTACCAATATTGGACGTTAAGTGAGGTTCCACAATACTATTTTAATGTCCGTTTTTATTTCTGCAGGTTTTCCAAGAAGATCTGTGCATTATGTATGTGGATACTATCAAAAGGGAATGTTTAAAGGCCTAAGATTTACTACCGTTTTATGTAGGAGTGACTATTGTATAACATCTGTTTTCTTTATCCGTCAGTTATGGTACAGTGTTTGAAAAAAAAAACAGTACCCGGCTGCTGAAATGTGTATAAACACAAATACATGTGTATTTGATTATAAGTTAGAGTGCATGACCTCATAAGCTCCTCTCTAGAATTTCAAATTTTAGGCAGTTTTCTTTAAAATGTACATAAAACACACGTTTTGGATAAAATATCTTTGCTTCTTAGATGCATAAACAATTGTCTAGTGGGATTCAAAAAAATTATAACAAAATTAATGCTTTTGTGACTTTGTAGTTTTAAAAAAGGTTTCTCGGATTCGAATCTTATATATGTTTATATAAAACCTGCCACAAATCCTTCTTCAGGCGTTTATACCGCAGTTGGGGCTTTAAGGAGATTCCCTAATACTATTTTAATTTCAGTTATAATTTCTTCAGGTTTTCCAAGAAGGTCTTTGTAACGATATGTACGGGTATTATCAAGATGGAAAGTTTGAGGAGGATGTAGTCTTGCTTCGGATATATGGAAATAATTCAGAAATGACAACTGACAGAAAAGTTGAAATTCAAACAATGCAGGTTTATGTTCATATTTATATCATACAACATTCAGGATATATTTTACTTTTATTAAAATACTATACCGTTAGACAGCTTTTCCCCGTGGTACTGTTTTCAAGCAACAACCTTTTCGCATATGATTTATATAAGGTGATCCGATAAAGTTATAAATATTGTTTTTAAACCATAGTTATAACAAAACCAAATGATTATACAATGTGTATATGATTTGTTCAATAGTTTCAATTTACGTATGATACGCAAAAACATGATCTTTATTACATATTACGTTATTTCAGACATTGAGTGATGCAGGCCTTTGTCCACCTTTATACGCAGTATTTAACAATGGGATAGCATATGGTTATGTGTATGGGGTCACTCTAAATGAAGAAACAGTCAAACATGACAAAATAAAGAGGTAATAATTATATTTGTCTTAATAATTTAAAAAAAATAAATGAAAATGGGAAGGAATAGTGGTGAGCGTGTTCTTGAGCTGGAACCAAAGTTGGAATAAGGGCTCAATATTTGATTTAATACAAAATAACATTTATAGAATGTGTGTGTATTTGTGGTGATGTTTTTTGCTTGTAAATAAGGGTGTAGGGAAGATGGCTTGGATATCAAAGTTGAAATTGGGCAGAGAGGTACTCATTTATTTATAATTTTAGCAAAGCAGTCTAATTTTTAGAGAACATATTACTTGGCATATGCAATCAGTTTAACCAAGCTAGATACTTTTACAACAAATCATGTAATACCCACTTTAAATAATAAACACAAGAGTTATTTTGCCATTTGTTTTCATTTTCGCTTAAGTTTGAATATAGCAACCCATTTAAAGTACAATTTGCTTCAAACTTTAAGCACAAACCATAACACCAAGCTACTTTCAAATGATTGTAAATATGCGCACAAACCATTAAGTCATGCTGCTTTCATATAACTGTAAACATGCGCAGTAAAACACATGCTTTCACATAACTGTTTACATGCGCTGTCAAACACAAGTCATTAAGTCATGCTGCTTTCATGTAACTGTAAACATGCGCATTAAAAAACAAATGATTAAGCTAAGCTGTTTCACATAACTGTTAACATTCACAGTGAAACACATACTTTCACATAACTGCGCTGTAAAAAAACAAACCATTAAGCCAAACCTATTTCAAATAACTGTAAACATGCACAGTAAAACACATGCTTTCGCAAAACTGTTAACATGCGCTGTAAAACACAAACCATTTAATCATGCTGCTTTCACATAACTGTAAACATGCGCAGTAAAACACAAACAATTAAGCAAAGCTGCTTTCACATAACTGTAAACATGCACAGTAAAACACTTGCTTTCACTTAACTGTAAACATGCGCTGTAAAACACATGCTTTCAAATAACTGTTAACATGCGCTGTAAAACACATGATTTCACATAAATGTTAACATGCGCTGTAAAACACAAACCATTAAATCATGCTGCTTTAACATAACTGTAACATGCGCATTTAAAAACAAACGATTAAGCCAAGCTGCTTTCACATAACTGTAAACATGCGCAGTAAAACACATGCTTTCAAATAACTGTTAACATGCACAGTGAAACACATGCTTTTACATAACTGCGCTGTAACAAACAAACCATTAAGCCAAACTGATTTCAAATAACTGTAAACATGCACAGTAAAACACATGCTTTCACATTACTGTTAATATACGATGTAAAACACAAACTATTTAGTCATGCTTCTTTTACATAACTGTAAACATGCGCAGTAAAACAAAAACGATTAAGTCAAGCTGCTTTCACATAACTGTAAACATGCGCAGTAAAGCACATGTTTTCACATAACTGTTTACATGCGCAGTAAAACACAAACGATTAAGCCAAGCTGCTTTCACATAACTGTAAACATGCTCACTATAACACAAACCATTAGGCAAAGCTGCTTTCACATAGCTGTAAACATGCACACTATAACACAAACCATTAAACAAAGCTGCTTTCACATAACTGCAAATATGCAAGTAAAACACATCATTTCATATAACAGTAAACACGCGCAGTAAAACACAAAATTTAAGCCAAGCTGCTTTCACATAACTGTATATATGCACAGTAAAACACATGCTTTCACATAACTGTAAATATACACAGTAAAACATATTATTTCACATAATTGTCAACATGCGCAGTAAAACACAAATGTTTAAGCCAAGCTGTTTTCACATAACTGTAAATATGTACATTAAAACACAATTGAGCTCAAAACATAACCACAGAGTTTAAATGCAAATGTGACATTTTTAACCGGCAATATGATCTTGAGTTATAAATTAAAACCCGATTTGTGAGGTCCTCTTTTATCAAGTTCTATTCATCTAGCAGCAAGAAATGCACACTTCTGAAGTACTTTTATCCGATAATTTAAATGTCAGCAAAAGTACAACGACAGCAACTATTTGGATAAAAAGAACTTTGAACTTAACTATTTAAACCTACATTTGTATATACTTTTCTAATCTATATTGATTGCATATTTAACCAAATATAAACATCATTATAATTACAGGTTGGTTGCAATAGAAATCATTAAAATGCACCGAGTTACGTATAAAGGGAGAGAAATGGGAACGGAACTGTGGGTTAAAATGGATAGTTTCTTAGAGTTGTACCCAGAATCATTAGCTGATCCCGAAAAACACAAAGAGTAAGTGGCATTCATATTTCCTGAATTTGTAGTTAATATCTTATTTTTAAACCTTTGCAATATGTAGCTGTGGCCGACCATATCAAATAAATCTTAACATAATGTATAATCATTCGTAAGAATGGCATCATTTTTGATATAGTAAATATTCAGATACATGTAGTAAACATGATTGCAATTTTAGCACAATCTTTGAATTTGCGAGAGGGTGAAACTCGCGAATAATAGCGAAAATTAAGTCATCGCAAATAAAAAATGTTTCACAGCATTATGTTGAAGGGCTACTGTAGTACGTTTATTTTGACACTAAAACGTCCCATTACATTTAATATTATCACTTAAGGTTAAACCTCATTATTTCACGAATCAGTTCTTAGTACTATTTGTAAAAGGAGTTAAACCTATCTAAAGCAGTCAGTCAAGGGAAAGAGCAAAAGTGACATTTAAAGACGGTTTTTGCTTAATACAGGCTACTTTGCTCTGAAACCATAGACATGGGAACTAGCATGTGGCTGTTTAAGACAAGTGACTTCTCCATAGAGGTGACTGCTTACACAGGTTTGATTGCAATGTCGTAACATGTTTTCATTACTTCTAATGGACAGACTTCATCAAATCGATTATTTTTCATCTTCTTTTGATTGCATCCTGTGTGTCCTAGGGAGTCTCTTATCAATTATCCAGTACATTAAAGACGCCTTGTAAACACAAATACACGATATAAAACTCAACAGTTTGCCTAACCACAACTAGTCGGCAATATTGCAGCATTTCAAACAGTTACAATATCTCGTTAACATATTTAGGTACCATATTTAGGGGCATATTTATGTGCCATATTTAAGTGTCATATTAAGGTACCATGTTTATGTGTCATACTTGATGCCATATTTAGGTACCATATAAAGATGCCATATTTATGTGCCATATTTAGATACCATATTTAGTTGCCACATTTAATCGTTAAATTATCTTAATCATTAAGACTCCCTTCCTTTTCTTCTTCCAATAATATACAGGGCCCACTCTGGGGCATTGTCGTACATGACTCATCTCACAGTTTGAAAATACACGCACAAGATCGATATATTAGGTTATAGTATTATGATTTGTTGTATATAACTACAACAAGATTTTATTAACATCATATTTATACAAAACACTTTTCAATGGGCAAATAATTATAGGTGAATTTTACATTATTTGTTATAAATTTGTTTGAAGCATATTCATATTGATTAAATATTGATGCACCGTAAAATGAAATAATATCTGCTGTATTTAAGATTCCTGGCTTGCATCAAACCAAAACATATACTGAGAAAAGAAATAGAAGAGTTGAAAAGCCACATAGAGGAGTTAGTACCGGCGTCACCAGTAGTATTTTGCCATAATGATCTGCTTCTGAACAACATCATTTACAACGAAGAAAAGGGTAATTCTGTATCACATATTCAACAATCGTATGCATGTAGTATAGTGGAATGTTCTGGAAGAATATACGAAATTTTAACACAGAACAATAGTAGAACAATAGTAGAACAACAGAACAATCTCGATTAATTAATAACATTCAAGCAGATTCAAACATTTGACTTGTTTATCAATAAAAATAATATCCAACACAATGACCTATCTTTTTAACTCAAAATAACAAAGTGACCTTCATTTGTAAACATAACCTCATTACAAAATCACTAGTATAAAACCGATACGCCATTTTGAAACTACGTCATTCTATTTATCGTAAGATTCGTCCAATAAAGGTAACACATTAATATTTAATGTATGGTATTGTATAATGTATGTAACAGATAAATGTGCTGTCGTCCCTAATACGGTAGGTTCAATCTAAAAATAGAATGACGTAGTTTCAAAATAGCGTATTGGGTTTATACATACTAATCAAATAATCAATAATACATAATTATGATATGTAGCAATAGTGTATGTTGTCAATACCACATATATGCATCACTAGTATTACAACATAACTGTCAGTGGTAAATATGCAAGAAGCATTCACTAAAGGTTGGGGAGTTCTGCAGTTTGATACAATTTGCACCTCTTCCATATAAATATGGTAAGACATTTGACAAACCTACTTTAAGTATTATTGGCAGCTTTATCTAAATTCTTCCATTTTATATTGACAGGAACTATCAACTTCATTGACTTTGAGTATGCATTTTACAACTACGAACATTTTGAACTGGCCAATCACTTTTGTGAATATGCAGGTATCGTCACAACTTACTTTGGTATCGTTTACTTAAGTTCTGAGTCATCCATGGCCGAGTCATCTAACGTGATGTGGTATCGTGATATTTTTGTTATCATCGCCGGGGTCTTGCGATCGACTCAGCTCGATTAAAACATCTAATGTGAGATTGTTTGTCAGTTACTTGCGAAACGACATTGGTTCTACTCAGATTTAGTCTGAGGTCTCTCTATACCAGTACAACTGTATATGCCTATATAATATGCCATTTGTTGAAAAATGGCGTTCAACCCAATTCAAATCACTTTAATTCTTCTGTTGTTTTTATTATGTATTACAAAAAAAAACAACTATGATAATAAACACGTTAAGAATGAAATTATAAGGAATGTCTCATAGATGAAGAATTATAATATATAATAACTGAATGTGCTCAGTAAGTGGACCTTAACATTGTTGGGTATATATGCGTATGAAAGAAAAAACGGATTCATATCGGCAATATTATAGACATAACTGTGTAGTGGCAGTTGTTTTAGTTAAGTTAAGCCTTTTGGTAGATAACAGTTACAATATATGGCCATGAGCTTAGTATATATTTCATACCATTAAAATAGGAATGACATGCCTACTACAGCAGTATAAATACATAGCTTAGATCACTTACAAAACGTTCAAAAGAAATGCAACCAGAAGGTCACACCGATGAATGTGGCAAAACCACTACAGGCCACTAGGAATACTGGAGCAAGAGCACGTATATGTACCTCTTTCATCTCTCAAATTAATGTTTAAATTTCATCTTACATTTATAAAGTAAATATTAGAAAGCTCAAACCGCCATTTATTGCAGGTTATCAAAATGTCGATTTAGCTCGTTATCCGTCATTTGACTACCAGATGGACTGGTTACGGTATTATCTCGAGGAAAAGACAATTCAACATGGTGGTAAAAAGGAGGATGTCACAGAGAAAGATGTTGATGCTTGTTATGTTATGACTAACAAGTTTGCATTGGTAACTCTTAGTATTATAAAAAAACTGATACAATTATAATATTGAATACAAATTGTGACCATCTGAATCTTGTATTTTAATTAAACTCGCTATTATCGCCAATATGTGAATTCAACCTGCGAAATAACGTAATGATTTAGTAGTTTTATCCGTTAACGTCCGGAAATTTCTGGACATAATCGATTAAATCCGGATAGGCGGTTAAGTTTCAACATAGATTCAGACCGTTGATCTCAATATATTCCTACATTGCATAGTGGTTATGTATGCAGATAGTGGCTCAGTCGATCTGAGTTCGAATCCCACGAAAAGAATTATATATGTTTTGGTTTATTTTCCTGGCAACACTATATACCTAAAGTGCTCTATAAACGGTTACTAATATAATCTAACATAATGAAAACAACAAATGTCTACAATACGCATGCATTTATATCTTAGCACATAGCTCACGTCTACTCTAGTATTGAATGATGGCGGAATTAGCCGAGTATATAAGATTGAATCGGAAGAAAAATTTATGATAATTTCCGTCAGCAAAGCAGGTAGTTTGCATATTAGAAGTACTGATCAGTAAATTTAATTATAAAACACGATTTATTCACGTTGAAGATATGTACCGGCTATAACAAATGCATCGAATACCATGTCATCCATGAACAAGTTGTTTCTTTCTTTATAAAAGAAATGTATTATTTATTGTTATGCCACTTTAAGATTTATACTTCGGCATTTGTAATGTTCATTACCTCTCACCACTAAGGTCGTAGGTTCGAGTCCCACTCGCTCCAAAAACTTTATGTGAGAAAGTTTCCAGTTATTAGCGGAAGCACGGTGGTTCTACTCAGTCTGACTCAGTCTGTGGTCTTCCTCCACCAGTAAAACTGGATATGCTATATATAACCTGAAATGTGTTGAAAATGGCGTTAAACCCCATTCAAAATAAATTGTAATGTTTAATTTTGTATGTAGAACTGACGTTGGTGGTGTCAACTTAATGTATATCAATGGTCTCCAACCGTATAATTTGATATAACGAGTTTAACATACACAGAACATCAAGGTTACTAAAAAACTAAAACTATCTAGCGAACGGAAATATATCATATTAGGTATACTGTTTATTGTTACAGGCTGTTCATATGTTTTGGGGATTATGTGCACTGATTCAAGTTAAGCATTCTTCAAAACAATTCAATTTTATGAAGTAAGTATGTTTATCAACATATTTAAAGGATAGTTTATTAAAATCATCTCTTTATTTTACCGATTTTAACTACATATTGTTGTAGTGTGTCTAATACTAATTAATCTATGAATGTGTAAATGTATTAGTTTTTTTCATAGCATATCTTTATTATTTGTGTGTGCCTACAGACACATCTTGAAGTACGCATAATATATTTTAAAACAATGAATAAAACCCTTATTCGAATCAGGCACATATACTGTAACTGAAATTAAACAAACAACACATATATTTGTTCGGATTAAACAAGTATTGAATAAACTCTGTTTCCCATGGTTCAGCTATTAACCAGATGTAACACAATCTATATTTTCTATATATATCAGAAAAGTTCAATATTGTTTACTGACTGATATACACATTACATTAGTTTAAACACATATGATGACTGTTATATACTTAAACAGATTAATGACAACTAATTATAGTAAAACTCATATTAATGCTTTCATTTGTCTGCGGTATAAGGCACTGGAATGGCACCAACATGTGCTACCCATATGTTTAAAGACGACATAAAATCCACTTCCGCAAAATAGTTGCTATGATATATTCTATGATAAAACAGTACTAAATACGTGGCGTTATAGAAATCACTCGTATCTCGTTTGTTTCATATTAAGGACGATGGTTAATATTAAACTTAAGAAATATACGTTATAAAAGTCATGGGCACATGATAATAATTTATACTAATGTATTCCGTGTGTTATGTTTTATTTACAGATATGCACAAGCGAAGTTTGACGAATATTTTGCCAGAAAAGAAGAGTTCCTTTCTCTCAAATTACCTTCGTAAATTGCCACCAAGAACACCACTGGCAATATCAATGTAAATATTAAAGGGCATATACTGACACATTACACATAATGATGCAAATGGAGACTTTCTCTATATGCAAATGAAATAGTGCCTATGTACTGATGCATTGCCTTAATTAATCCATATGTAAGAGTTATAATATTAACACAGAATAATTTATCGCGGGACGTCAAAAAATATATGTCTCCGTAAACATTACGAACATAGCTTCGTACTTCCAAAACTATCCGCGCACGTGCCTGTCGGTTGAAACAAAACAGATTGAAACATATGCACAGGAAATTGTGACAAATTATATAATACAAATGGACTTGTAATGTTATGTATTAGGTAAAGTTTCCGTACGGAGAAATCTGACACCATGTCAATCAATGAATGTAAACAAAGAACGTACGTAGGTTATGACACGGTAGTATTTCCTGTCATATAAATGCAACAAGGGTGACATACGTCAAAAAGAATGGACTAACGATATTATGTAGTACGCACGCATTTGAAAATGTTCGAATTGTAGTATTAGTAATCTCTTTCCGTGCGGTTGTTCACATTGTGACTAAGATTCATTAGGTATCTTAACCGTAAGATAATCGAGCAATTATATAGAAGCTTCACCAGTAAATAGTTTTAAACTTATTTATTTTACGTTGACTGTGAATGTGAAACAAGTTATACAAATTATTCAAATCACACGCGAAGTCAAGTAAATCGATTCATTAAAAAGATTTGTCCACTGCAAGTTGGACATATTTGTTTACCCCGTAACGGTTTACGATGGTTGATCGGAATACCGAAGGCAGTTCGTTTAAAATAGGAAAGGTAATTAAATCAAATAACGAAGCTTCGGAAAATCGACGCATATCAATAAACGGTATGTAATTATAAACTTTATATGCGTAATTGGCATGTATGTATGGGTAAGAAGTTCGGGATTTTCTACGCCATGTACATTCTAACCGGCTTAGATTGTGGTCTATTTTCTCGTTCATGCGGAGATATCATTGGCGTTGGCAGACGATAAACATCTACTGACGGGCATTACCTGTACGTAAAATAGAATGTTCTTTTTTTAAATATCTGAGCGATTGTATTATAGCCAGTCACTCAGTAATTATCATATTTTTCTCAAATTAGTTTAATAAGTTTAATAATGGAACTATGATTGGATATATATATATATATATCGGATATATATTTATATATATAACTTTTGTAAGAAAGCTAAAATGGACACACTCTTATGAGATGTTGTTTGTTGCATGGTTTGATAAAGATTATGGTTGGTGTTTAAATAGTAACTGATACAAAATTGGGGACGTGTGTTGAAATAGATTTTAGAAACTGCACATTTGTTAATAGAATTCATTAAAGTTTAAATGACAGTTATAACAATGTAAGAAATAAATATATAATGAAAATCGTGCGTTATGTGTTAATGAGGTATGGTGTTGAACACGATTATATTGGCTGAGAAAGTAGGACAACATCTAAGTATATGTACTGTTAATGTTTATTGACGACATCACATTGGAAATTAAATGCCAATATACATGTACTCCCTTTAAATATGAACAGTGACCAGTGCATTTTAGTATTGAAATATTGTACCTACAATAATGTGGTTTAAAATTATGGATCGAGTGTGGTTCTGGCTAAGAATAGAATCACTGCCGATCTCTGCAGAGGGGTAGGAATCATCGGAATGGGTGTCATGTTCACTTTATCATTTGGTGTCATGTTCACAATTGTGGTTAAACATCCAACCCGTGTGTGATTCCTGGGAGCCATATGAGTGGTGAACGAATAGGATCACTCTGGCTCATGCATGTCGTACGAAGCGACACTTTAAGTAATACGACAGAATTTCCTGAAAGTCTACAATTCTGCAGGTATCAAGGTTCTAAGTTTATTTTGCATGTTCATTTGTTGATGTATCTTTTTATCTGTTTGTTAAATTGTTGTTTTTTTGTACATGTAGGGTGAACCTGGGATCTTCCTTTCTGTTGTCGTCGAATAACATATAATGTGTTGGTTCATATTCATTCATTCATTCATTCATTCATTCATTCATTCATTCATTCATTCATTCATCCATCCATCCATTAAATGATGGAACAAATTGGTACAAATTCCCCTGCGCGTAAGCCATTTGAAATCAACATTTACAATCAAATTCTACATGATAGATAAATATACATTTTGTCTGTCAGTCTATGTGTCCGTCTTCGTTTGTAACAAAATAGTTAGGTTGCTGTGGCCTAATCTAGTAGTGTCAGTTAGTACGTGTCCATTGTAATGATATAGGCTATATTTAGAACAGGTAGCGTGGAATTGTTAAAACGTATCGATAGCTCGATAGGAGTAACGTTTTTAAGATCTTTTTACATTTTTATTCTTTGATTAAAGAATAAATTATTTTGAAGTTTATTTCATCAAATTCAATTAAGTATTAAGAAAGTTAGAATAATTAAACAGGGTTTATTTGTCATAAAACTAATTTAAGTTTACATTAGCCTACTAGCGTAAACACCGCATCGTACGATAGTCAAAAGTTTGTTGTTTCATTATTTGCACGACATTCACTAAGGTATGTGGACTGTTTTGCTATATATTCTGACTGTATTATGGGGGAAACTGTCCAGTATAGCAAAATATCTTTGGAGTTGGCGTGACGAGAAGGATTGAGCATGTTACTGTTCCAGTATATAACGGCAGATGGGTATGTGAATTTTATATTATGTTGTATTTAAATGTCTCATGAATATATTTTTGACATAATCAGATCTAAGTAAAGTTGTATAAATTGTTCATATCCATTCCGACGATAATGTCTGTAATTTAATACACATCCACGGTATAGAGAAGCGTTTTGTTAGAATATAGGTCGAGGAATTTGAGCTGTTGATATCGTGTTTACGATGCAGTATTGAAAGTCACAATGTTAGAATTGATTGATTTATGTAGTTAAATTGTGTTGATGCTTATTCTGATATTCACAATGTGAATAGATTCAGAATTGGTCCGTAATTTATATTATAAATGAGAAATTATGTAGAGATATAATTGCTACTTTGAGATTGACGGAAGGTCGTATATGAGATAATGTTTAAACTGCCATGAAACTGCAGATAGTAAGAATTGAATGAACTGTTATCATATATTGATAAATTTACCATGAAACTGTTAGATGGTAAGAATTGAATGCACTGTCGTAATATGTTGATAAATCTACCATGAAACTGTTAGATGGTAAGAATTGAATGCACTGTTATCATATATTGATAAAAATACTATGAAATTGATAGATGGTAAGTAATAGACGCCATGTCATTACATATTTGAGTTACTAGTAAATCTGAGTTTATATATATATATTGTAGCCGTTTTTAGACGTAAGCGATGTATGTGTCCGCTACGTCAACGACGTATCTAGACGTGACAGGAAGTCAGCTGGTGGTAGTACCGTCATAAGAACAGCAACCCACATAATCGTCATATGGACGACTTGACGGTCCTGGCGTCAGAGTACTGTCGAAAATCGGTACGAGGCGACGTAAAGCCAGATACTCAGTATAGAGTTCTAGGGAAGATAACCCAGTTTATATAGCCACCGCCGCAAGGGACGAGTGATGCTAAATCTACGATAATTCGGACGCGGTAGTAGTATCTTAAATACCATATTAGTGCATTTTTAAAAACAGTTTTAACATTCAAATGATATAAGCAGTTTGGATCGCTATGTAGATTACGGAACGTGTAGGAGATAGAACTATGTAAAAAAAAGTGTTAATACCATCATAGGACCTTTTAAACCTGCTGTTGTTTTTTTTGAGTAATTATCTTTAATTTGTATATTTTGTATAATTGTATATTCGTTATTTTATTCATGTAAAATTAAAATTTTAAATTTTACTTTGTGTATGCTTGTATTCTACCCTCGTGAGTCGTCGGCACTTAGTCATTTTGCTACACCGTTATAATAACATGACCTTAACCCAATTCAGGACAATTGCTATAATATATTAGTTACTTTACTTGTCAACGACTATACATTACATTTTTTTTATCTTCAGGTAAATCTACATAAAAACGTATAGATTAAATCAATTTGAAAAGAATATTTTAATAAAAACAATGTATCTCACTAAACTCTGTTTTACAAAAGGATCAGTTATAATGGTTTAGGCTGGAATTTGAAATGTGTCCTTATAAATTGTATTAAAATACGTTAGATTAATTGTGGAATGTATTTATATTGTAATAATATTCACATGAAAAGCTATCCTAAACCTATATATTTCAGAATATATATAAAGGTGTATTGAATTTGGATATATTAGGTCTTGTTATTTTAGTATATGAAAAGTATTTGAATAGTACAGTACAAATATGTACATTGTTCTTCTAAAATTTAAATAGAAACATGTTTAATTTTGTATAACAAGGGGTCTAATTTATTCACACTGTCTCGATTTATGATGTGATGTGACGAAAGTTGAAATATATACACAGAAATATACTATCCTCAGTAATTGACATAGAAAAATGTGTAATTGGCTAATTAAAACTAGACGTATAAGCGGTTACCTTTTATTAGCTAATGGACTCACACCACTATTATCTCCCTTGAGTACTCCGGACCCATAAAGGAGGTAGAAATAAAACTTTAGTTATCTTTTTCTTCTTTTTCCAGGGTTTGGTACTGTAATGGTTTGTTTTTTGCTAGCATGAGTTAAATGGTCAGTATTTTAGAAATCACCACTGAAAGTTTGATACTGATTCAAGCTTTCTGGATAATTCTGTGTCATTTAAAAATTGTTGGTTCGGACCGTATCTAGGGCGAATAGTTGACATATAATTACTCTGGAAACTGATATGTCTGACAAAAGCATTCAAATTAAAAAAAAAAACCTGGTCAAGGGATGCTTTTTTTCCTTTATAATTGCAGTGAATAATTGAACCAGTGAATATAATTTGAGCTCAGTGACATGCTGCAGAATTTGATTTTTCACTCTGTTTTGGACATAAATGTTACAATGGAGCCCTATGAGAAATGTAATAGAGGTGTGAGACGTAATCTAAACCCCATATTTTACCCACTGCGCCCATCACTGAAAATATTGTATTGAAACCAAGTAAAAATGTATGTACGAGTCTATCAATAGTTGTCTAATCCCGTGCTTTAAACTAGTCATTTATGCGAGCATAGTATGATGATTATTAAATGTTTATGTGGTAGAATAGTTTGTTTATATATTACAAGTCTTTGTTTGTACATGTCACTGAAAGTATGATGATACAAATTGTCCACATTATTTATAATGACCAATGTGCATACTGAACGGAACAGCTAACCCGCCATTTTTGTATTTCCAATATCTTTGTCGATGTATTGAGTAGTATTATTAAAACATCAACAGTTGATTGTTTGATTTTATATAGCCTAAATTTTATTTCTTATTCAAGTTCAAATTTCATGGACAGTGTGTTAACAATGTTTATTGGCTAATATAATGATTGTTTGACCAAATCACTGACCACCGAATCAGTGACCATCAAATCACTGACCACCAAATCACTGATCACTGAATCAGTGATATATTATCATTGATGTTTACAAATTACTATAATTACATATAATGTACATGTTTCATTGATTAAGACCACATCTTAGCATACACATCAGAATAGTCTTTTTGTACTATAATCGTTATATGTTTAAATTATTAGCCCCTGTGTGATTCCAGGGGATTGACTTGGGGGCAACACTATAATCTTTGAGGCTATATATGTCTAATTTGTTGAAACTCTGCTGTTCGATTTAAGGTTCCTTCTGTATATTCATTTGTTGTTGTACTTGTATGTTGTTGTTACTTATATTTGTTTTGGTATTTTTTAAATTGTTATGGATGCGTCTTAAACAGTTCGTCTAGTTGCTGTATTTTACATGTATCTGTTTTGTGTGGCTACACCATAAAACAGTAATGACAGAGTTGGAATAAATATCTTCAAATTATGCCAAAATTAGACTAATCGACAATATTTAAAACATGTTTCAAATTATATGTACTTGGACATATTTCAAATGAAACAAACTGTAAATATTTAACAAGATACTATCAGATCAAGAAAAATATATGACTGTTTACTCTGGCAATCTGTATACCGAAGATCAAAAGATACTGCAAGCAACTTTAAACAATTTGCTTGATTCTTGATACGATTTTAAATAAGTTTGTAATTCTAGATGTTTAAATATTAAGATTGTATGTCTATGCCATATTTAGATTTATTTAATTTTGTAAATGGCCCAAGGCAATGATTTGCTGATATGCCAATACACTTGTAAACTTGTTGTATACTGTATTGCCTTTTATGGGGTGACCATTCACCCTAAAACTGTGTCAAGTTTATATGAAATATTTATTAGTAGATCATTAAATTATAAATAGGTCAATGACATAAAAGGATAATAGGTAAATTATAACAAATGTTATCCTGAAAGGGATGCCTGTAATAGGTAATGGCAGTTGATAAATAAAACCCATACATACAGTCTTGCTTAATAATGTGCACAATTACCTTTTATGTAATTGTTTACTTTCAATTTGTATATAATTTTATATGATGTTTTTTTAATAAAATTATAGATTTTAAGAAATTTCGTAGGCAGTCAAGATACCTAAAACATATCTTAAAGTTAAGAGGAAAACATTAATAAATTCTTAGATGATTTATTTTACATTTTTTTTTTATTCATTTCGGATAAAAAATATCAATTTAAGATGAAACACTAAGAAAATATTGAATGTCTTAGATGAAAAGAAAAACTAAAAAGCTTTATTACTTTATGGTTATTTTAGAGGAGACCTCTAATGGGTTAACACCATTTTCAAAACATTTCAGGTTATATACGGCATATCGAGTTTTATTGGCGGAATACCTCAGAAAAAATATTAGTAGAATCAGTCCCCAAGCAATATTTTATTCCACGACCTTAACGGCGAGAGGTGAGTGATCACCTCTTTTGTACAACACCTATATCAATGTTAGTCTTGCGATTTATTTTGTGAAGTTTTCAACTTAAAATAGAAACTCATTAATGAGTAAATATATAACTACCTACTGATAAGAAAATGTATGTCAGAAGGATTCGAATTTTGTACCGTAATCTATGTTGTATTATATTCCTGTAATGGTGAAAACTTGTGATATTGAACCCGTGATAAAGTCTCAAATACTTACCTACATATCGATTTACATACTGGCCTAAATTATGACTATACTAAAATACCAACGAACAAATGGTTGTAATATAATACTTGTAATCGTTAATACAATATTGACTTCATAACTGCCTTTTTATGGTGAACATATCCTGCTATCGGAGTAGACTCCTGGCTATTTCACGAACGTATTGGACTGTAACCATACCATTATTTTTTTTTCTTTCATGTTAGCCGGGTCAGGTAAGTTAAGTTGGTAGCGCGTCTGACTGTCTATCCAGGTAATGTGAGTACGAGTCTCCAGCCGGTTACAGTCTCCCTGATGGTTGATATACGACAATCTAATTGGGCCTAACTGGCATTCTTCTCTCATCGCTAATTCAAATGAGAAAGTTATCAGTTACTTACGTTTAATGTGAAATACTGATCTAGAACTGTTGTAAATGGCAGAAAAAGTAACTCAGTAAAGAAATATTTCATGGTAGTAATTGAATTAATTTTCGATTGTATATCATGCTGTTTTTTAAAAAAAAGAAGAAATACGTAATGTCATACAATAATGTACATCACTAAGTTCAGGTTGAGCACACACAATGTTCATTTTCAGGTTAAGAGACCTAGGGGTGGGATTCACTTAACATCTCAAGCAGAAAATGTCCTCATCTCAAAAATCTTTATTTCTCTATATGATAATTTAAACTCATTACACATTAAATGACTATCGAATCGAAGTCATAACAAATCCTTACTCATTGGTAAAGGATTACATGAGTTGAGATATTTAGTGAAACGGGGGACTGCTGTGTAATGTGTTTTTTCATAATTCGCCCGGGTAGATTAAAATGATACCCGCTGTTTTATCGTTATGTCAACGTGTGTACTTAAAGCTTAAAGGTGGCGTTTTAGATAGTTTTAAAACGGTTCATGCAAGAAGTTAGACAGCTTGATCCGATGACATTAAAAATGACACCTTTTGTTCTACCTAGAGAAATAATAGCATTATAACAAGGTATTAACAATGAACGCCAAATGTATATTTTGAATGGGGTTTTACGCCATTCACAACACATTTCACGTAATATACGGCGCATCCAATTTCATTGGTGAAGGAAGACCTCAGAAGGAATCTGAGTAGAACAATCGTCCTTCCGCAAGTAACTGGCGGACTTTCTCACATAAGGTTTTTGGAGCAAGTAGGACTCTTACCTACAACCTTTGCGGTGAATGATAAGAAATCTTGAGGCGGCATGTAAATAGTTTTGTTATTGGCGAGGTCTAGTATGTTGATTAGGATGTTTGGACAATTATACTGCGTTCCATTGATAATCAAGCTTTGCATATATTTCCAGACATTATGTCGATATCTTGCTTTTTCTTAATTAAGCGCGTGGTCCAGTGGTATATATCGCCCCGATCCATGGTTAGGTCTTCTGTCACGGCTGTATGTGTTCTCAAACATGACACTTTATCCGGATATGCTTAATCTGATTATATCCTTGTCACAGGACCGTATTAAATATATATAACATCTGATGAACAGACATAGCTTTATCAATGAAATCAGATTTAATCTCAGCAATATGGTATTGTACGTGTGTGGGATGGAGATGAGTAGTAGAACAGTATTTCAGTACATTGTACTATCGAATATTTGGAGAAAAGAACAGGGTTGAGTATAAAAAATCGGCGGGGCAAGAGGGAGGAGAAATGAGGGGTGTGGGTGGGGGTAAGTTGAAATAGGAAAAGGTATTTCATTAATACAAATTAAAAAAAATCGGGATGAATGGGCGATGTTGAAGGGTTTGATAGTAATGAAGCTGAAATGCGACAGAGTATTTTATTATTATTATTTTAAATAAAAATAAATCGCGGGAGGGAGGTGGTTGTACGGGTTAGGGGGCAGAATTTTTCATTTTATTTTTAAATAAATATAAAAATCGGGAGAGGGAAGTAGTTGAAAGGGTTAAGGAGTCATGAATTTTTCATGATTCAAAACAAAATTTAAAGAAAAATAAAGGATAAAAATGCTGGTGATGGTGCGTGTTCGTGGGGAGGAGAGGAGTTGGATGGGGTGCGGGGGTGGGGTGGGGTTGTTGGCGGCGGGGTTGGAGTTTGTGAAGCAATAAATTTAAAATTGGGAAGAGTATTTTTTAACTAAAACAAACCGCAATTAAAACATAAACAAACTAATAAATGAGGGGGTGGGGGAAGGGGGTGTTGGGCGGTAATACGTTTCATTTAATACAAAACAACATTAAACAAACATAGGGGCGGGGTGCTAAGGGGATGCTCGGGCAGGTAACCAAGTAGGTATGAGGCAGTGGTGCTAAGAATGTTTAAACAATACACAAACGTATTTCTTATAAATGCATAACTAATGTACTCTGTTGTATACCAAAATATTTCATTCAGGATACATTTTAAACAGTTCCTCCAATAACCAACATATTTGGGCTCCAAAGTGTATCTATATGATACAAATTAACAAAAGAAGATAAGCTAATATTGGGTTGAAAATTAATATTAGGCATCAGAAAATAATATCATAACAAAAAAGTGAAAATGATAAATAAAAAATTATATGTTCATTCATATATATATAATTTTTTTATATATATATATATATATATATATACAATTTGCACCTGATTTTTCAAATAGAGTTTCAATCTCAATATGTCCTTTTCAATCCAATTTTTCGTCTTGAACTTCGATAGTATAACAACTCGATGTATGAGTTTACACCAAGTAACATTCACATAAGTGTTAGTATGCATGAATTAAGTAATAACTTGCCTCAAATTTTAATACAGGGTTTGAAGACAAATTATGATATTTTCAACCTACAATATGACCTGACTTTGAATTTAGAGGTTCAATATGTTATATACTGCCTCAGAGTATAAGCATGCACGCTTATGCTAAGTTCCATGCACAGAACTGCAAGCTATGCATATTCGTGAATAACTTGCACCAAAACGTTAATGCGATGTTCAAGACAGAATATGACCTTTCCACCATTCAATACGTCGTTGAGGAGCCCGATATGTTACATACTTACTCAAAGTATAAACATGCACACTTATGTCAAGTCCCATGCACAGAACTGAAAGCTATGCATATTCATGAACAACATTGCTCCAAAACGTGAATGCAAAGTTCAAGACAAAATATAACCTTTCCACCATTCAATACGTCATTGAGAAGCCCGATATGTTACATACTTACTCAAAGTAGAAACATGCACACTTATGTCAAGTCCCATGTACAGAACTGAAAGCTATGCATATTCATGAACAACATTGCACCAAAACGTTAATTCAAAGTTCAAGACAAAAAATGACCTTTCCACCATTCAATACGTCATTGAGGAGCCCGATATGTTACATACTTACTCAAAGTATAAACATGCACACTTATGTCAAGTCCCATGTACAGTAACGCAAGCTATGCATATTCATGAACAACTTGCACCAATGCAAAGTTCAAGACAAAATATGACCTTTCCACCATTCAATACGTCATTGAGGAGCCCGATATTTTACATACTTACTCAAAGTATAAACATGCACACTTATGTCAAGTCCCATGCACAGAACTGAAAGCTATGCATATTCATGAACAACATTGCTCCAAAACGTGAATGCAAAGTTCAAGACAAAATATAACCTTTCCACCATTCAATACGTCATTGAGAAGCCCGATATGTTACATACTTACTCAAAGTAGAAACATGCACACTTATGTCAAGTCCCATGTACAGAACTGAAAGCTATGCATATTCATGAACAACATTGCACCAAAACGTTAATTCAAAGTTCAAGACAAAAAATGACCTTTCCACCATTCAATACGTCATTGAGGAGCCCGATATGTTACATACTTACTCAAAGTAGAAACATGCACACTTATGTCAAGTCCCATGTACAGAACTGAAAGCTATGCATATTCATGAACAACATTGCACCAAAACGTTAATTCAAAGTTCAAGACAAAATATGACCTTTCCACCATTCAATACGTCATTGAGGAGCCCGATATGTTACATACTTACTCAGAGTATAAACATGCACACTTATGTCAAGTCCCATGTACAGAACTGAACGCTATGCATATTCATGAACAACTTGCACCAAAACGTGAATGCAAAATTGAAGACAAAATAAATATGACCTTTCCACCATTCAATCAGCACGCGATGCAAACTTGTGGACCGCTTACACCAATATTTTTGACACAGACGCCGAAGTCGGGACGATTTCAAAAACTATCCTATTCACAGAAAAGTCAACTTAATACTTTTGTAGCAGTGTCATTTTTAGAATGATATGTCGTATAAAAAAAATATCAATAATATATGTTATTGATATATTCCCCATAGAAACCTCTCTGTAAAATACCCCGTATTGAGCCCTTCTCCACATATCCATATTTTGAATAGTTGTTATGGTCATGTGATGTCGTTATTTTTATTTGCTCCATTCAGATTTTTTTTTAATTGGTCACTTGATTCGATATCATGGTCAGGTGATTGTCAATGTTTTCGTGTTGGAAGTTGGCGAAGATGTGTAAAGTTCTTCTCTGTAAAGTACTGTTCAAGTTTACAAGTCCCAAGTCATAAAGTTTGTTTTATACTGTGTCTTGAAATGTTCGAGAGTATTTGTCTTTTGAAATGTGTTATCGCTAATTTATTGTGTAAATGGTTTGTTTCAAATGAATTAAATTAACCGCGCTAAATTTCCAATATGGCAGTCATTCAAACTAAAGTTTCCTTTCTAGAATAATACTTGCACGATTGTTTTCACAGTGTTTATAACCATCAAGAGATGGAGTATGTGTGTGTGTGTGTGTGTGTGTGTGTTTCCACGCGACATGATCTTAATATATATTTGTTAACATGTGTATATATATGACGATGTACTATGTATAAGTCAAATATAAATATATGTTCTGCTCTGTTCTGTATTATATTTCAGTGCCCAGTGACATTGAACCACCTAGTGATAACAGCACGATAGGATATTTTAATTAGATAAACGTGTATTATTAATTATTATATGATAACAGATGTAAGGTTACATGTATGTGTACAAACCAGTATATATATATATATATATATATAGATACCAAAGAACCTACATATAGTTGTGTTATTTATTAATATAAACATTATACATAAACCCCATACCATAACACTATCTAATAACTTAATGAGAAACATGACAGCTGCATGAAAATCAACTTATTTGTTATGTCCTTTTTCTATATTTTATTTCAACAAGTTAGTACGTGGAACTACTCTGGTCTAAATTTGACTTAATCATTTTTGATAACATCATATGACGGCATTATATCAGCAGCGTCTTTAGTTGAAAGAAAAATCAAACATTTCATCAATTCCATTCAGCAATGTAGCATTATACAAGCTAACCCCAATTTCAAGCGAAGCTATAGCAGACTCGAACACTAGGGTTAGAGAAAAACCATTGAAATTTTCTCCAGGCACCCCAGATCGACACGCAGGAGACATGGAGAAAATTTCAGCTCTCTGCGAGCATGGGATCGCTTATCGTAATTTCGAGCTGACTTATAGCAGACATGAACCCTAGGGTTAGCGAAAAACCAAATAACTCAGCCGTCCGTGGGCGGAATGCGTTGAAATTTTCTCCATGCGCCTTCGGGTCGGCAGACTGGGGCTTTGAGAAAACTTCAGCCCGCTGCGAGCACAGGATTGCTAACCCTAATATTAAAGTGGCTTATAGCAGACTCCAACCCTAGGGTTAGCGAAAACTGTATAACTCCGCCGTCCTTGGGCAGAATGCGTTGAAATTTTCTCCAGGCACCCCGGGTTTGGAATTTCGAACTAATTACTAAAGTATTACTGTGCTGTATGTGCTGGGTCCGTAAAGCATGCTCAGATTTAAGACCTAGGAATAAACAAGCACTTGTTAAAATATTTCTGTACCATCTCTAAAATCTTTAGTCCAACCTGGCTGGGAATAGAACAAACAACCAAAATTGTGGCAAGTTTTATATCTATATATACATAACTGACATATATTACTTTAGCCAGGCCTGATTAAGCTCAGTCGGTTACGCGTCTGACTATCAATCCAAGGGTTGTGAGTTCGAATCCCCGCCTGGCAACAGACTCTGTGATGATTGATATATGACATTATGCCTCATTATCATTCGTCTGTCACCACTGATTCAAGTCGGGAAAGTTATCGGTTACTTGCGGAGATGGGGTGCGCTCGAGTACTGGTTAACTTTCAGGATCCCAGGGAACAGTGGTTAGGTTAACTAAATATTAAAACCAATCATATTAGAATAAACTGTCATCTTTAAATGTTGCAGTAATTTCAAGAGTTAACTCAGGAACAAAAAAAACTAAAATATTTTCATCTTTTTATTCACAATGGTCAAATGTATAAGTGTTGTGTACAACAACACTTTATTTGATAAGATATATGATATATATATATATACATATTCATTTACAAAAACATTCTGCAATAACATTAAGTGTCATTTAAAGACAATATATTGGGAGTATATCAAATTGTCTGAACACTATTTCATAAAGAAAATATTTATCTGCTGATATTGACAGGCGCGTAGTGCGTCATACTCAAATACTCTACTGAGTAATATTTGAAACCAAAACCTAACTACTGAAAGGGCTAAAAATAGAATGTGCTGTCCGGGCCAACATTTCCTGACGTAGGTTAATATTTTTAAAGTAGTGTATTCTAACTCAAAGAAGCATAACATTTGAAAAGACACCAGAAGTCACCCTTTCTACTTTTATTTCTAAAAATAAAATCACGGGAAAGGTGCCCCAATCTCCTACCTAGCACAAGTGGAATCACATTCGCATACCTAGCCCTTATTAACTTGTAAAGTTGTCACGCTACGCCCCTGACTGATCAGTGAAAATTTATAAAACAAAAATTGTTATAGGCTGTTATTTATTATTCAATATTTAAAAATAATGATTCAGAACATGTTTTCAAAAATGTTCCTGATGTCAAATAAGGCGATTATTGACACTTCAATATATATCTATAAATGATCTTTGACTCTCCAATTAAAAAAAAACAACAGAAAGCTTTTGTTTGAATTTTTAATGCTGTTGTTTTTATATTTACGTTTAGAAACTATCAAAGGGTTCTCAGTGGCGGGGTGGTCTATGTCACCATCTTACGATCACTAACCACTCACCGCTAAAGGTTGTTGGTTTGAAGTTTGGCTTCCATCAAAAACTTTATGTGGAAAAGTTTGTCAAGTTACTGTGAAAGGATGCTTGTTCTACTCAGATCCATTCTGAGGTCTTCCCTTCACCAAATATGCCATATATAACCATATATAACCATATATAACCTGAAATTTGTTGAAAATAGTGGTCCCCCATTATAAAAAAGAAAAAAAAAAAAAGAAAGAAAGAAAGAAAATAATAAATGCATAAATATTGAAAACAATGCATACAAACAATGCATAAAACAATGCATAAAAACAATGCCATAAATATTGAAATTTGATAAACCACTGCAGTATATAATTAAATCTAATTTTGATCTTCATTTACATTGACTTGTAAAAAGACAAACATTTCAATAACTTTTTTTCAGAAAAATGAATTTAGAGTATTCTGAATGATTGAAACAGATATATATTCTATTCTGTAAGTTTCAGATGTAATTTCTGATTCAGATGATCTGTTCTGTTTTCATTATTTTTATTTAATTTACTTCCATTGTGAAACAAGTTATTTTAACTTTAGAAAAATCATGCTCAAAGGCTTCCTGGATAGAACCAGTACTTAGCATATGCGGATAAAGTGTCTTGTTCAAGGACACCACACATAGCCGTGGCAAACGCCCAAACCCTCCTTTCCTGGTTCTGATGCTCTACTTCTGGACCATGCACTCCTACATTTATTTATTTCAAAACATACATTGAATTTTGAATAAAGTTTGAAATGATGTAAAATATTTATTTATATAAAAACTATTAAAGTTTGCAATAATGTGTACAATACATTTTACTATTTAGGTTCGAAATGATGTAAAATATTATTTATTTCATAACGAACGTTTTACCAAGATGAACCACTCTTGCTTCTTGTTTTAAAAAGTGTCAAGATTTATGGTTTTGAAATAAAGAGTTGCTGATGATTAAGGCTATACTGAATTTCTCAACCTTAATGAAGGCCAATCTAAATCAAATCATTCAAACCATTATATTATATTTCCTTTTATAAAACCACCTTGACAAGATAGCAATGCCAAACTCAATACAACAAATGGCCATGTTTGGAATCTGACCGCACTGGTGGTCTAGTGGTACAGCAGTGTACCTCACATGAAGGTCATAGCTTCGATCCCTGGCCAGGTCATACCAAAGACTTGAAAAACTAGAAATATCACTGAAGGTGATGAATACCCCCAGATTGCGCCCTTGACAGAGTGAACCAATTAGAGTAACCAACCACTTTATATAAAGATTCAAAGGTCCACAACTCATTGAAACATTATTCACACGCAACATGCCAATAATATGCACAACTAGGCTTGGTACCAGTCACCCTTGTAAAGTTTCATTGAAATCCAGCCAATAGTTGCTGAGAAATAGTGATCATTAAAATTGTCCACAGACTGGACTGACTAACCGATTGACAGACTGACAAGGGCAACTCGAATAAAGCCCCCATATACTTTGTATCTGAAAGTATAATAATACCAGAAGCTTCCTCGTTTGGTGCTCAGCATTTATAGAATCCAGGACTGGTCAGCCCATTGCCAGTATAATGTGTCTGGGTGGAGTATCATACCTAATGTCTGCGGCATGATACTCAAGTGTGGCAGCATTTAAAATATGGTCTCTAATAGAAACCATCGCAATGGGACTGAAAATTGTTGAAAGCCATGCCTAACATGAGACAATATATTCTGAATCTGGTTACATATAAGTTAGCTGCAGACAGGTCATTCCGTATAAAATATTTATCTACTAATCTACACAAGACACATGTTTATTCACAGTTATACAAACTATTCATTTATAAAAAGTTACATGTCTCTCTAAATAAAACACAAATCCCAGGAGAAGAAACATACAAAATATGACTTGCACAATGATATTTTATGAAATTATTGCAAATGCTATGATGTTCCTTTAGATTTTGTGAACTTTTTAGTCCGTGTGGTTTTCATGAGATTGTAATTCTCATAGACACAGTATCTACTGGATATAAATGGAATGTAGAAGGCTCTAAACACACGATGAGACCTGAAATGAGGAGAACATGCTCATCGTCAATTTCTACCAAGAATGAGACATTTTTTACAAATTGTTACAAATTTCACTGTGTCTATTCTTCAGTCTCATTTTACGACATCCATTACAAGTCACAGTAGACAAGATATCGGTAGGACGGCTTTATGCTTCCCAAACAAATACAAAACTTGATTTAGCTACATTGCAAAGGTAAACGGGGTGTAAAGAAGTTTGAGAATAGATTTTCTGTTCTTACACTCTGCATTTTCATACACTGAAAATAGCTCAGTCAGTAAAACGTCTGAATATCTATCCAGGGGTCATGACTTTGAATTCCAAACCTGAAACAGTCTCTGTGATGATTGATATACAACATTATTTCTCATTATCATTTGTCTCTCATCTCTGATTCAAGTGGGAAGTTATCAGTTACTTGCAGAGAAAATCATCCCATTGAAACACAAACACAATATGCACATCTCCACTTGATAGTATTGCATCCTAGCAAGTTTCATAAAATTCCAACCAGAGGTTATAGAGGAATAGCATGGATGCAAAGATACATGAACAGACAGATGAAACAGCGACTTCATACTTTCCCCGAAATTTTCAGGAAGCATAAAAACTTCTTTACCATGTCTTATTAACCTGTATTAAGCAACCTGTCTTAAAAGGTCACTTTTTGCTCTTTCCCTTGACTGGCTGCTTAAGACAGGTTTGAATGTATGTTTGTCTGTAATATGATCATCATACAATTAATTTACATGGGGCTGAAAAAAATTGATTCTAGAGAAACTGGTGTTTTTTTCATTGAGGTTTTATGAAAAGAAGACGCGACATCCTTGTCTGGAAGAGCCCTAACAATAATTAAGAGGATATAGTAGTGTGTGGATGCACTGACAAATGTTAAATGAACAAGGATCAAATATAATGTGATCAGAAAACAAACACTTTTATATTTTATCATTCCTTACTTACCTTGAGGCATCAATGAATGGCAACGATGCTAAAATCTTCCATTCATTCGTTTTCTTTGAGTAGCGTGGCTCTAGATTGGTTTCCTTGGGCAAATCTAGGTCCACCAGATAATGACATTTTGAAATATTAACCTGAAAAATATCAAGTATAGCACAATAGATTCAAGGTGGTTACAAGTTACTAATTTGAAGCATATATGACATTCGTGTATTAATATTTGTGTTCATGATGGAACTCCTTTGTTGAACCTACATGTACATGTATACAGAATTTCATGATGGAACTCCTTCAATGAACCTGCATGTATACAGAATTTCATGATGGAACTCCTTCAATGAACCTACATTTATACAGAATTTCAAAATGGAACTCCTTCAATGAACCTACATATATACAGAATTCCGTGATGGAACTCATTCAATGAACTTACATATATACAGAATTCGATGATGGAACTCCTTCAATGAACCTGCATGAATACAGAATTTCAAAATCCTTCATTGAACCTGCATATATACAGAATTTTATAATGGAACTTCTTCAATGAACCTACATTTATACAGAATTTCATGATGGAACTCCTTCAATGAACCTACATTTATACAGAATTTCAAAATGGAACTCCTTCAATGAACCTACATATATACAGAATTCTGTGATGGAACTTATTCAATGAACTGACATATATACAGAATTCGATGATGGAACTCCTTCAATGAACCTGCATGAATACAGAATTTCAAATGGAAATCCATCATTGAACCTGCATATATACAGAATTTCATAATGGAACTCCTTCAATGAACCTACATTTATACAGAATTCCTTGATGGAACTCATTCAATGAACTTACATATATACAGAATTCCATGATGGAACTCCTTCAATGAACCTGCATGTATACAGAATTTCATAATGGAAATCCTTCATTGAACCTGCATGTATACAGAATGTCATAATGGAAATCCTTCAAGGAACCTACAAGTTTACAGAATTATTGTACAAAGGCGTGGCTTTTGCTGTTTGATTTACTGAATCAAACATAAGGATGCTATAATTTGTTAAAATAATTATACAGGCACTGGATGATTACGAAACAGGTTATGGTACTATTAAAACAATCATGTCCATTAAGAAGTATTGAATTTTATTTGTTGAAACTTCATGAGTTTTAACATTCAACATCATTTTAACGACACCGAGGGTAAACAGTAAAGCAACTTTATAACTTTCCCACTGAATCAGCAATGAGAGATGAATGACTGTCCCACACAATTTGGTATGTTAGTCATCACAGAGACTCTGGTTTGGCGGGGATTAATATAAAACATTGCCTCTCATTATCATTTGTCTCTCACCGCTGATTCAAGCGAGAAAGTTATGAGTTACTTGTCGAGATGGGTGCACTCAAGTACTAGTGAACCTTCCAGAATCCCAGGAAAGAGTGGTTAAGTTAACTGATTGTCTGTTAGCACTCTATCACATAAAAATTGACGCTAAATATTCAATTAATTCATCAATACATGAACTTACATATCTTGAGGGTTCCTCTTTATTTTTATCATTCATGTCTGTCGGGATGATTTTTGTGGCATGCGGGTCTGAGGAATAAGGTTTGGGGAGCTGACCTTTGAACTCTGATTGTAAAAACTGCAAGTTCCAGCTTTAAAGGAACAAACAAAGACAAAAATGCTATTAATGGAATCATAAATGTGTACATAAATTATTGATTTTCAATTAATAGATTTTTAATGATATAATGTACTTATAGAAATATTGTATACCATCACTTTTTGGAAGTAAAGAGGAGAAAGAGGGGGCACTTTTTATTTGCTTTTATTAAATTGAGCAGCTGCAAGGTTAACCAACTGACAATAATTGTGAACTCAGTCATTTTTGCCAGTTCCAAGGACTTGTATAAAAGGATACAGATAAGTTATCAGTTACTTGCTGGAGAGAACTAATTAACCTTTCAGGATCCCAGGTAACAGTGGTTAGGTTAACTGATAATCTTATCATAAAAAATGACACTAAATATTCAATCAATCAATCATTATATTAGACAAGTATAGATCATTTGAAACAAACTGATTTTAGCTTTGATAAAGATAGATGTAACTTGTTTAAATCTCACAAGCGTGTGCATCTTCTTATAATTCCATCCTTACATGTACTTTTTATAACTTTTTTGTTTTTTTAGGGTTAGGGTAAAATTAAAATCATGAATATTTGTGCAATAAGAAGTACATTCAAACCTGTCTTAAGCAGCTATTCAAGGGAAGGAACTAAAGTGACTGTTTAAGACAGGTTGTTGCTTAATACAGGTTAATTTACTCTGGGAAATACTCATAGAAATGGGAAATAGCAAATGTGGCTGCTTAAAACAAGTGATTGCTTAAAAGAGGTGACTGTAAATATATTAAAACAAAAAAATAAATCTCACTTTTTAGCTGGAAGGAAGAAGCTACTGGGATATCTGTACCATTCCTTGCCTATACATACATTGACGGGCCGATTATCGGACAGAGTGTGTACCGCAGGGTCTGCTGATAGTTTATTTAGCTCAACATACAAATCTAGCGGAGCATGGTATCCTGAAATAGGGACATAATTTACATAATAGATAGCCTTTATTTCTCGAACATTGACAACTGGACTCATTACTCAAAATTTGTAATTATATCAGTATCTGATATTCAAGTTTAACCTTTTACTCCATAGATTACACGTTTTCCCGCACAAATCACAGGCCTTTGAAAACATTGCAGGAAGAGTTTAGACTGCTCGTACAAGCAATCTGAACACTTCCTGCACAGTTTTCACTCTGTCAGTTAATATAAACATAATTCACCCATAGTTGATACGTGGTGAATTAATGCTTTCAATATGGAAGAGTCCAAGAAAATGCTTATGGAGCAAAGGGTTAAACTTAACACTTTACAGTAATCATAAGTGTTTGATTTAATACAACACAGGAATTAGACTTGAAACACCGTAACAGAGCTGGAAAATTTCACTCTTCGGCTCGCAATGATGAGTTTACATTTGGTCAGGACAAGTAAGATTACGGAAACTGACCTTAATATTGCTTTGATTTTATACATTCAATCAAAAACAAAGGAAATAGAGGACAAGTTGCTTTTGTAAGGAATTTCAAGCTCTGTATAATCACTAGTGAAGAAACTTTACAATCAGGTTAATATCCCCATCTAAAAGTCCAACCCAAATTCTTCTCAATTTCAACTCTAATAATGCACTAATATAAGGTTATTTTACAGTGTTTTGTACAATATGGGAATATACAATATATATGAGTACAGTATATTCTCATATTGTACAAAACACTGTAAATTTTTTTTACTTCTATACCTCAATCCAAAAGAAATTTATCAAGAGAGTAAAGAAAAATCAAGTAAATAAACCATGAGATCAAAGCGGCAGACGAAAGGAAGTTGCGATGATATTCAGATTTTCTCAACGTCATCGTCATGTGGAACATTTTGTCGGTTGTTTGTTTTTATCGCTAAAATCTTTACTAAATTTATATCCTTTTTTCTTTTTTAAAGATCCCATCTTGAATTTTGAAAGGTAAAATATAAAAGTTATTGGATCCAATAAACTTCTACATATTGTATGGTCATGTAGTAACATCTGGAAAGGACTCACACCACTATTATCTCCCTTGAGTAACTCCGGACCTAAAGATGAAGGAGGTAGAAATAAAACTTTAATTTTCTTTTTCTTCTTTTTTTCAGGGCTTAGTACTGCAGTGACTTATTTTTTTCTAGCATGATGTTAAATGGTCAGTATTTTAGAAATCACCACTGAAAATTTTATGCTGATACCAGCTTTCTGGACAATTCTGTGTTATTTCAAAATTGTTGGTTCGAACCGCATCGTGGGCGAATAGTTGACATATTATTACTCTGGAAATTGATAGGTATCACAAAAGCATTAAATTTAAAAAAAAAAAAACAACCTGTCAAGGTATGCTTTTTTCCTTTTATAATTGCATATCTTGAACCAGTGAAGAATTTGATCCCAGGACACATGCTACAGATTATTTTCCGCTGTGTTTTGGACATAAATGTTACAATGGAGCCCTATGGAAAATGTAATAGTGGTGTGAGATGTGGAAAGATAGGTTAGGTTAAATAATCATCTGTTAGTCCTTAATGCCATAAAAAATGATGCTAAATATTTAAAGAAACAAAACTACTTTAAAGAACAGATGTGGCTTTAATACCCTGATATACAGCTACAATCCTGGAGATGGAGATAAGGGAGAAGAATATGCCAACGAACAAGGAGACCCAGCTTGTGTTGTCTGCATGGTGGCTTTTGCTACCCTTTGTTGGAAATAAACGGTCAATCCAGTTCTGCAAAAGAATATGTGATTGTTTAATCATGGAGAAATGAATGGAATATATATTTTTTTTAAGATGAAGATTGTATTAAATATGAAGTCTGGTTACTGTTTTACAAACATTTTATTAAAGTTACCTAAATATTTTAAAAACTTAACTTACTTTTGACTGGTTATGTAAATATTTTTAAACAATGTCAATGAAACCAAAAGCAGTTTTTTAATCATGATTATCTGGATGCTTTTCTATGATTTAATTTATTAACTATATGTTTGTGAGAGAGGAGCCAGATCTTCTGTGGTGAAGGTAGATGATCTTTAGACAGCATTTAGGCAATCTGATCACCTCGGCCTTTATGCTACGCAATAGACCTCTGACATAAGAAGGCGCCATTTTGGAACGTGGATATAAACATGACCCATGTCAAGTGTATAAAATTGATATAATAACGCCATATATTCAACTAAATGACGGATACATAATTTGTTACTTTCACGTGAATGAACAAAGACTTGTAACACAGGTGAATAGCATTGGTGTATTCTAGAGTTATACATGAGGTGTATTATACGGAGGATATGGAAATACCCGATGTTTTATGATTTAGCATTCAGGATCAAAATAAATGTAATTTGACGATTGTTTGCTGATGGGCTTATTGCATTTTGTATGAAATAAAGATATATATATATATATATAAAATTATACATGCATGACATAAATTAAATACTTCGACTTCATAAAAGCGATGGATCGTGGTAAAAGAGAATGACGAATTAATTCAAATACACTATTCAGTGTGTTTGGTGTGCAAGACAAAAAGAATCATTCGCTTCTTTTTCTGTTCGCATTAAAAAGTCCCATCCCTTGGAATAATAGTTTTCATGTTAAAGCAGCAGAACCTCATTTCCAACAAAACAGTTATCCCTCGAGAAGTTTTCTATCCAAAGCTCAAACCCATGTCAATATTTCTAAATAACAACACACTTACCTGTATATAGTCAACACTAACTGCCCCAGACATGGCAAACAATGGATAGATTGGGAACAGGAACCTCTCTTCCTGGTAATGTATGTATTATTCATTACAGCAATTAAACATAAAAAACGTTATAACAGACATCAAACAATATTGGTAATCGAACATATTATAGGAATTATCAAATAGAAAATTACAGCTATATAATACATTATTACTGTGTAATAAAACTGAAAATATACTAGAAGTGGGGCAGGCAGAGATGCCAACCCTTAATTACTGAAAATAGGAGTGTGGTCGAAAGTCGAGGGGTGGTTTAAGTTGTAGATGCTCTGAGATGGCATTTCAGCACTTTTCAGTGATAAAAAGTCATGTATTTTTCATTAAGAAATATTTCATAATACCTGATGAAAAAGAGAATTGAGTGATCGAGTTTATAGAATAATTAAAAAAGCTGACAAACTGATAAAAGCGAGGCTTTATTGAACATTCATAATTAAGCTTTATTGGGATTTAATTACTAACTAATCCATTGGTTGAGTTGTTCGCAACCATTGTCGATATTTTCCTTGACTGACGACTGACAAGTTGAGCAGTGATGTACTGTTTTGTAGCAATGATTTTTCAAATCACCCATCCCACCGTGAGATAACATAATTTCTGCATTGCAGACCTTGCAGAATGCAATAACGCACCCCCATCCTCGATGTTGAAAAGCAAGGATATGCATCGGCGGTAATGTAATCTATAGTTTTGGCCACTCATGCTCATGCCAGAGGTTGCAGGGTTTGATCCTCAGCTTATCTCTAAGGTTCTACTCAGGAAGTGAACTCGAGAGCAGTCCATATAAGCTCTGAGCTTTCTTTGCAATAAAGCTAACTATTATTCAGTTTTTAAAACTGGCAATTCATTTTAACAGTATCTACTCTAGCCACTGTTCTTGTTTTTTCACAATTAATGTAATATCTTACCTTATGAGGCCTCGTAAAAAACACAAGCATCCAAATATACATTGGCATCAAGGACAGGAGAGGTGGTATGGCTGTAAATATATAAACACGACACTATACAGAACTGAGAGCAGTAGTGGAGGGCATGGCACAATGACAGGAGCATTGAATCCAAGATTGGAGGGTTGTGGGTTCAATCCTCTGCCATGGCTACGATAGGTGTCTGCTGACACTTTATCCACATTTGCTTAGTACTGATTCTACCCAAGACAAGTGTGATTTGTCTAAATTGTTAGACCGTGTTTCACAATCGTTCTAAAAAAAATAGGTTTATAACCAACTGGCAGCAATACCTGATAATATTGCGAACAAAAGTTGAAAATATTTTCTGATAAAGAGTGTCCTTTTTCCAACTCATTTTTGAATAAACTGAATATTTCAGGCAATGTCCTTTTAATAACTTATGTTTTAATCATTCAAACCTTCATAAGAAATAATCAAATTATAAGATTGTCAAGTACCTTAATACATGAACATGTTGTTTTTTGTTTATTTACTAAAAAAAAAAACAATATCAGCATTAAATGTTGCAATGATAAGTTTTCTTAATTTGAATTAGTTATCTATTTATAAAAATTAGTTTTGTAAGAGAACTGACCATTAATAAACACATTATGGAATTAAACTTCTAAAATGTTTTTCAGTCCATGGAATAAACATGAACTTATGCAATAATACATCAAGACTCATCTAGTTCAAGATCAGGGACTTACATTGAAGGATAGGAAACTTGCATCTCTCTACTAAATGTAGTTGAAACAGCAATGGAAAAATTAATAATTTGGCAAATTAATCATCCATATATCTTAGGCATCAGTTTTCTGATACATAAAATGTAGGATGTATTCTAACTTAGTTTTAAATATGTTTTAAATATGCAAAATGATCTATAATTAAAAATGCAGAATTTCAAGTACTTTTGTTATCTTTTTAGTTGCAGTATACAAATGCATTTTTTTCTGTTGATAAACTGCCTGCCTGATAAACATAGGTTTATCATGTCAAGGCAAGTTTATCAAGCACATGACGTCATTATCAGGCACATGACATCATTATGTATAATTATACATTTTGACATGGACAGAACTACTTTTAATCCTACTTAAAATGAATAAAAAACAATATAGAAATATTGACATGATAAATAGAATACCATGCTAGTGTCTAATATTATCAACATTATCAAGTTCGGCATAAAAAAACAAGGACTCGGCATAGCCTCGTCCTATTTTTTTATCTAAGCATCACTTGATAAAGTTACTAATATCAGACACTTATATGGTATTCTCTATGTATCACAAATGACATTAAACTATAAATTTAACTATACCTGTTCCTCTCAGTTTCAAAAGTCTATTTGATAAGAGCTGAAATGAAATAGAACTATATGTAAGTTATAACTTAAAATGTCTGTCTAACTTGTCAGATTTATTGATTGATTGAATATTTAAGCATAATTCTTTTGCCATCAGTTGACCTAACCACAGTTTCCTGGGATCCTGAATGGCTAACCAGTACTCACGTACACTCCATCTCTGCAAGTAACTATTAATTTTCCCACATGAATCAGCGGTGAGAGACAAATGATAATTAGACACAATATCGTATATCAATCATCACGGAGACTGTTGCAGGGCAGGGATTCTAACTCACGACCACTGGATTGATAGTCAGACGCGTAACCGACTGAGCAAATTGGGACCGGCTAAAGTAATATATGTCAGTTATGTATATATGTAATTAAAACTTGCCACAACTTAGGCCGTGTGTTCTATTCCCAGCCAGGCCGAAAGTTAAGATTTTAGAGCTGGTACCGAAATATTTTAACAAAATGCTTGTTTATTCCTACGTCTTAAAGCTGAGCATGCTTTAAGGACCCAGCACATACAACAATACTTTGGTAATTACTTTGAAATTCCAAACAGAAGTTTGTATTTCCTTCAATAAGGCCATAATAAATTAATTGCTAGATTATCATCCCCGTCCTGCACCCGTATTTTCATGCCGCCCCGACCCTTTTTATTTTCATAATTCATAAAAAAAAAGCAACAACAAAAAACAATTTTAAAAATAAACTTTCAAATATTCACTTTATATGAGTATCTCAAATCAAAATTAAATCGATTTTAAAAAAAATCTACTCAATTTATGATGGTTTAAAAGTGAAACATGGTACAGATCCAATGATTCATCTGTCTGTATTGGAAGGTTTAAACTTTATACATTAAAGTTGCTATTCCATTGGTCTGTGATCCATGTCCAGTCAAGCATTGTTTCACACATCCATTAAAAAACCCATAGCCATGAAGTCTTTCTATTGTGTTTTGGTTTCAAAAGGCAAACATGTCCCTTGAAAGAAAACTAGAAGAATCTATACACATGTGATACCTCACGGCGTGAGACAAAATCTCACAGTTTTTTTACCAATTCACAGTCTCACGGGTCATGAACAAAATCTCACGGTAAAACCATATTTCAAAAGAAGTAAGAGTAATTGACCGCTATTTATCTACTATGTATCTGACCAAGGCAGCTAGACTGCTGGGAGGACTGAAAAAGATAAAATGTAAACACAGTGGATATGTTCAGTAACTAAACATCATCAGCATACCACCATTTAAGTTATCGGGCTGAAACTCTGTGATGAAGAGTTCAGAATAAATAAGTTTTTAACAGATTTCTTTTAATTGCAGCTCATTTGCAGAAGACACGTTTCTTGTCATGTGTCTAATTCATGCATGTAAAAAATAGCTCACTGCACAATTCTTCATGGATATGGATACAGACATGGATGAATGAAATACTCCAACATATTTGCTATATGTGCGATTTTCACAGATGCAGACCACATTTGAATGGAATAGCAGCTCAGTATGAACATTGAACAATAAAGATGATTGATTGATTGATTGAATATTGAGAGTCGTTTTTATGCCATCGAGGGCTAACAGACAATCAGTTAACCTAACCATTGTTTTCTGGGATTAACCAGTACTCGAGCACACCCCATCTCAGCAAGTAACTGATAACTTTCCCACTTCAATCAGTGGTGAGAAACGAATGATAATGAGACACAATGTCGTATATCAATCATCACGGACACTGTTGCCGGGCGGGGGATTCGAACTCACGACCCCTGGATTGATAAACAGACGCGTAACCGACTGAGCTAATCGACCTGGCTAATAAAGACAATTAAGATAAACACTTACAACTAATGGTAATGAAACAAGTGCCATGAAAAATGCAAAGTTGAAGTTGAGGAAGCCATTAATGAAGTAGAAGGAGAAGGGTTCTACACCTGAAAAAATAAAACAAGGAAGCTTACAATAAAACCACATGTCCCCCAGTAACAATGTTATATTAGATGTCTTCTTTAATTTGTGTAATTCTGTTCAGAATCAGTTTACAGGTAATCTTTATTTCTATTAAATTTCCAAAATAAACTTAAAACAATACAATTTCCCCTTAAGAATGTATATTTGTTTAAAAAATGTTCAAAACTGTTTAATCTTTATGAATAGAGTAAATATTGTGTTGTGGCCGCCCCTCTTATACAGTGTTTCCTTTTTTCACAAAGATTTTCCCATGGGGTCTTCTAAGAAGCTGTCTCAAGATCACTTACCTCATGTGGGTCGAGTTCAGTATTTTTCAAAAGATTTAATGTAAGAAAATTGACCAAGTACAAGCAAAAAAATGGTGGTTCTATTCAGATTCATTCTGAGGTTTACCTCTACTAATGTAACCAGATGACATATAGTCAAACCTGTGTAAGAGGTCACCTCTATTAAGCAGCCACTTGTCTTAAGCAGCCACAATTGCTATTTATAATTTTGATGCTTTCATAGCAAATTAACCAGTTTTAAGCAACAACCTGTCTTAAAAGGCCACTTTTGTTCATTCCCTTGACTGGCTGCTTAAGACAGGTTTGACTGTATATAACCTGTACTGTGTTTGAAAAGTGGTGTAATACATGTCTTTACTCTCCTTTAGTTACTCTCCTTTAAGTTCTTTAGTTACAACTGCCTAAAGAGGTCACATTATGTCACTCCCATTAAAACAGGTACAGCTGTACCTACCATATAGGTCAGGTCCATGGTCAGTAAACACATTATACAGGACGATGTTGAGGGGAGCTACTGTCAACTTGCCATAGTAAAACTGGTCTAATTGCACAAGAGGTAACTGAAAATAGAAAAGATACAGTATAATCTGTCTTGAGCAACCAGTCAAGAAAATGAGCAAAAGTGACATTTTTTGACAGGTTGTTACTCAATAAAGGTTAATTTGCCCTGAAAGCATACAAATGAGATATAACAAATGTGGCTGCTTAAGACAAGTCACTGCTTAAACGTACGTGTATTTTTAGATAACACAACAGCCTTCTATATAAAATAAGAATTTTGAATAATAATACACTCAGGGTTCTCCACAGGAAGGAATGCAAGCACTTGGGTTAGAGTGCGTAAACACCTTCAACACATTTTCAAGCGCTGTGTTAGGCACTTATTGAAATATATTTCACAAGCAAAACTTGTATTAGTAAGTAAAAGTCATCATATTAAGTTGGTTTCATTTTAGGTATTAAAATGAGAAAAATATGCAAAGACAAATAACGATTTTAAAAAATAGAGGAAAGTAAGCTTTTGCAAAACCTTCAGAAAAAATTTGACTTTCAAAGATCACCTTGAACACATAAACGTGAATTTAGTATGCAATCCCAACCTTGTCTGAAGATAAGCTAATTATGTAAAAAAAAAAAAAAAGAGTTTCATTCAAATAGCGCAGTCAAACTATAGTTATTGAAAGGAAACCATCAGTTTGACACCTGCTGACTAAACACCATCCATCAATCAAACAACCTGATTTTGAAAAACCTGGTTAAAAAAGGCAGGTGCATAAAAAGTCAATTTGTAACTTTGTAATTGAACTAAGGTATCAGAGCTACAAATCCTCAACACACAAAGACCAAAGTTGGTATTATTCTTATGCATATAACCAAATAAGACATACCAAATGTAGAAATTATTTTCTTGCATGCCAGATAAGGATATCTGCATTTTATCAAGGTTGAAATAAAATCCTGGCAAATTGATATGGGAATCACCTGACGTATATTTTTATACAAGTTGGCATCTAAATGCGATTATGGTTAAATATGCAATAAAATGATAATTCATGGCTCTTAAGGTTATGATAGAAAATTCTGCCCCTTGGGATAACCGTGTTCGTAGGAGCTCTGAACTTTATATCCAAACTTCAAACCCGTGTAAGATTCTTGTACTCACAAGAAAGGTTGCCAAGGCGATCACGCTCCACATGATAAAGAGCGTAATCTGTCTCTTCCGTACAATGATGTCAATGGCTATAGGTACTCTGTAACGATACAGTCAAACCTCATGTTAAATACATATACATATAATCTACCAGCATGTGGTTAGTTACTGATTAATAGACTACAGATTATACTTGGAGAGACCAACAAGTGTCTTCTATATGTTGTTAATGTAATCGATAGAATATATTTAGAATTACACTCAGGGTCTCGTTATAATGATAAAGTCGTTATAATGTGGTTTTTCTATGGCTCCCAAATTTAAAATTGATATTTTCAACCAGATTCATTAAAAACTGGCGATAAAACAATAGATAAATTGATTGAGAATCACAACTAAATTGTTAAGTGTTTGCGAGCTCGTTACGTTTTTCTAAACTGTGATTTTCTAAAATGTATTTGTGCATCAATTACACCTTGATAATACAGACTGAAATGATAAGTTCTTATTGCTATAAACAACATCGCTTTTAAATGATTTATGCCAACAAAGGATGGTCTATCATATGTGATTGTTTATGGTACTTTGACCATAAACAGTATTGCCATATAGTGCAGTGCACCTTGGGATATTTATAATACGGTTCCACATATATTGCGGTTTTATTCCATGGATCCCGGCTACCAGGTTACAACGAGATAAATTACTATTTATTTACGTAAATATTGAATATAATAATTATCGTTCCTTATGTTGTATTATTGATACAGATAATTAAAAAGTTATTAAGTATTGTTTTATCGTTCAAGATTTACAGTCAAGCCCGGTGAGCTGAGTTGGTAGCGCGTTTAGCTATCAATCCAGAAGTCATGAGGTTGAATCCCTGCCTAGCCACAGTCTATGTGATGATTTATAAATGACATTGCGTCTCATTATTATTCATCTCATTGTAATTCATCTCTCACCGCTGATTCAAGTGGGAAAAAATATCAGTTACCTGTAGAGATGGATGTGCTCAAGCAAAGTTTACACTTCCAGGATCCCTGGTAAGATTAATTAGGTCAAGTGAGTGTCTGTTAGCTCTCGATGGCATAAAAATGATGCTTTATATTCGAACATAACAAGATTTACAGAATAACTGCAAGAACATACCCCAGAATTCCAGCAAAAGGCCATCCTACTATAGCACTTGCTGCTGTTGCCATAATGGCTACCTGTAGCAGATAAATAAAGCAGTCATTCAAATATAAATCAAAATTTCTTGCATACTAAATAAGGATATCTGCATTTTTACCGGTGTTAGATATTTCTGTGTCACCCTAGGTCCTAGATAAAACTCTCGTTATGAAGTTGGAATCAGCGATGATGTAACGTATAAAAATAGATGATGTAAAATATATAATCAGACGTCTAAACAGCGATCATGGTCAAAATTTCATGATGAATTTAACTAAATTGAATATTAAATAAAAATTATGTTTTGTATGCAAGAAAAAGAATCATTCATGGCTTTTGTCGTTCAGATAGAAAATTTCATCGCATGTGATAACTAGTAACTGGACAGAGCCAAAAAAGTTATCCTTCGGGACGGATTTCTGTCCAAACCTCAAACCCATGTAAGATTCTTATAAATATATACAACCTGTAGAAACAAGAAAACAATGCATATGCATTCCAGTTCTATTATAATAGCAGATGTCATAGAGTAAGACTGCATTACAAATGTCACTGTTTACAAAAGCAAGAGGCCCAAGAGGACCTGAATCGCTCTATTGATAACAGACGTTATATAACTGCTGTGCAAGTTTGGTTAAGATTCAATGAAAAATGAATGTGCTATCACGTCATTTTCCCTATGTAACTCTATGTAAAACGGTGACGCCTGTGGTGATCCAAATTTTACCCATTCAATGGTACATGTAAAATATCTAAGGTCTAGGCTTTGAACTTTCAGAGAAAAATATCTTTTAAAATTTTGCCTAAAATGTGCTTTTAAGCCCTGTGGCAGACCAATTTGTGGTCGAATCACGCTGGGTAAAGAACTCATCTGAGATGTTATGGTTATATAACTGCTGTGTAAGTTTGGTTAAGATTCAATGAAAAATGAATGTGCTATCATGTCTACAAGAAAAAGGTTGACAGAGGGACAATGGACAATTTACCATGACATAAGTCCTGCTGGCCTTTAGCCAGTAGAGCTATAGACAGCAACTTTTTTTTCTGTTGCTATCCATGATGGATACTTTTAATAGTTTTCTTGCACTACATTATGTTACTAATCACGATATCACTTCATATCACCATGTCAGTAAGTATGCATACTGTGTTGTAGGTAATATATTATTGAGATGTAAGTGACAAACACACACAAGGTCAGAGCCAGAGAAAAAAAAAACTCCAGAGAAACATCAGTATCATAACACAATTTACAATTAAAATTAAGAATGTAATATCATCAATCGCAAATTTTAATACCATTTAATACATGTACTTTATGTAGACAATTTACACAGGAGGGTTTTGAAGTGGCCATGTAGTGCAACCTAAGAGACTCATTAGAGGTGCCTGCATGGACAAGAAACACTTTATATTACAAGTAGGCAGACAGGTTGTTGTTACATGGAACTCCAGCTTTGCAATACGTGACAAATTTACAAAACCAGTTCCCTGCACTATACATATGAGAATACATCACCTCATACTTTCCCTGGAACCATCCACCCATACTGAGGAAGGTCATGTACATGCAAAAGCTGCTGGGCAGGTAGGCGGATGAGGAGATGAACAGTCCTGCACTCAACAACTGGAAACACAGCATGATCCGTGCCACATTGTTACCAAACTGGCGGCAAACACCCCTATAAATACACTTCCATGTATAAATATGTAAATAAATACATGTCCCTGTGTCAATATGTGAAAAAATACACGTCCCAGTGTAAATATGTAAATAATTACACGTCCCTGTGTCAATATGTAAATAAATACACATCCAAGTGTAAATATGTAAATAAATACACGTCCTAGTGTAAATATGTAAATAGTAGCATGTCCCTGTGTCAATACTAAATAAGTACACGTCCCTGCGTAAATATGGAAATACGTATACATCCCTGTGTCAATGTGTAAATAAATACATGTCCCAGTGACAATATGTAAATAATTACAAATCCCTGTGTCAATATGTAAATAATTACACATCCCTGTGTCAATATGTAAATAAATACACGTCCCAGTGTAAATATGTAAATAATTACACGTCCCTGTGTCAATATGTAAATAAATACACATCCAAGTGTAAATATGTAAATAAATACACGTCCTAGTGTAAATATGTAAATAGTAGCATGTCCCTGTGTCAATACTAAATAAGTACACGTCCCTGCGTAAATATAGAAAATACGTATACATCCCTGTGTCAATGTGTAAATAAATACATGTCCCAGTGTCAATATGTAAATAATTACAAATCCCTGTGTCAATATGTAAATAATTACACATCCCTGTGTCAATATGTAAATAAATACACGTCCCAGTGTAAATATGTAAATAATCCACATCCCTGTGTAAATATGTAAACAATACACATCCCTGTGTCAATATGTAAATAAGTACACGTCCCTCTGTAAATATTTAAATATATACACATCCCTGTGTCAATGTGTAAATAAATACACATGTCCCTGTGTTAATATCAAATATAAATAAAGACACATCCCTGTGTAAATATCATATGTAAATAACCACATGTCCCTGTGTAAATATCATATATAAATAACGACACATCCCTGTGTAAATATCTTATATAAATAAACACACATCATTGTGTAATATTATATGTAAACAACCACATGTTCCTGTGTAAATGTCATATGTAAATAACCACTCATCCCTGTGTAAACATCATATGTAACTAAACACTCTTTCCTTTGTAAATATCATATGTAAATAAACACGTCTTTGTGTAAAAATCATATGTAAATAAAAACGTGCAATATATGGCATGTAAATTAAACCACATCATTGTGTAAATATCATTTGTAAATAAAAACACATTCTTGTGTAAGTATTATACATGTATGTAAATAAAAACACATCCGTATGTTAACATCATATATAAATAAAAACAATGTAAAGAAATTAACTCATAAATGAACAAACATGCATGCTGTATCTATTTAAGAGAAAATGGACTTTTTCTTTTCAGATATTTTACAACATGTATATAGTATACATGTATTTTGTATTATTTAAACAAGGGAAAAGTGGTGTAACATATGTAAAGCATGAAGCAAAAAAAATCTTAATGGATCTAGGTTGTATTGTATGATCAAACACCCATGTGTCCCCTATGGGGTAGAGTGGGCATCAGTATAAACTGAACTGTATTATTGTTGCATTGGTCAAGATTTACAAGTAACTCAATACTTATTTCATATCTCTATGAAGTGTGTATTTTTGTTTTTTTTCTTTTTTGAAATGAGGTTTTATACCATATTCAACACATGACAAAAAATGATTATATATGGCATATCAAGTTATACTGGTGGAATTGGACCTAAGAATGATTATATATGGCATATCCAGTTATATTGGTGGAGGAAGACCTAAAAATGATTATATATGACCTATCCAGTAATACTGGTGGAGGAAGACCTAAGAACAATTATATATGGCATATCAAGTTATACTGGTGGAGGAAGACCTAAGAATGATTATATATGGCATATCCAGTTATATTGGTGGAGGAAGACCTAAAAATGATTATATATGACCTATCCAGTAATACTGGTGAAGGAAGACCTAAGAACAATTATATATGGCATATCAAGTTATACTGGTGGAGGAAGACCTAAGAATGATTATATATGGCATATCAAGTTATACTGGTGGAATTGGACCTAAGAATGATTATATATGGCATATCCAGTTATATGGTGAAGGAAGACCTAAGAACAATTATATATGGCGTATCCAGTTATACTGGTGGAGGAAGACCTAAGAATGATTATATATGGCATATCCAGTTATACTGGTGGAGGATGACCTAAGAATGATTATATATGACATATCCAGTTATACTGGTGGAGGATGTCCTAAAAATGATTATATATGGCATATCCAGTTATACTGGTGGAGGGAGAGCTTAGAATGATTATATATGGCATATCCAGTTATACTGGTGGAGGAAGACCTAAAAATGATTATATATGGCATATCCAGTTATACTGGTGGAGGAAGACCTAAGAATGACTATATATGACATATCCAGTTATACTGGTGGAGGATGACCTAAAAATGATTATATATGGCATATCCAGTTATACTGGTGGAGGAAGACCTAAAAATGATTATATATGGCATATCCAGTTATACTGGTGGAGGGAGAGCTAAGAATGATTATATATGACATATCCAGTTATACTGGTGGAGGAAGACCTAAGAATGACTATATATGACATACCAGTTATACTGGTGGAGGAAGACCAAGAATGAACATATATGGCATATCCAGTTATACTGGTGGAGGAAGACCTAAAATGAACATATATAACATATCCAGTTATACTGGTGGAGGAAAAATCTAAGAATGAACATATATGGCATATCCAGTTATACTGGTGGAGGAAGACCTAAGAATGACTATATATGACATATCCAGTTATACTGGTGGAGGAAGACCAAGAATGAACATATATGGCATATCCAGTTATACTGGTGGAGGAAGACCAAGAATGAACATATATGGCATATCCAGTTATACTGGTGGAGGGAGACCGTAGAATGATTATATATGGCATATCCAGTTATACCGGTGGAGGAAGACCTAAGAATGATTATATATGGCATATCCAGTTATACTGGTGGAGGAAGACCTAAGAATGATTATATATGGCATATCCAGTTATACTGGTGGAGAAAGACCTAAGAATGATTATATATGGCATATCAAGTTTACTGGTGGACGAAGACCTAAGAATGAACATATATGGCATATCAAGTTTACTGGTGGAGGAAGACCTAAGAATGAACATATATGGCATATCAAGTTATACTGGTGGAGGAAGACCTAAGAATGATTATATATGGCATATCCAGCTATACTGATGGAGGAAGACCTAAGAATGATTATATATGGCATATCAAGTTATACTGGTGGAAGAAGACCTATGAATGATTATATATGGCATATCCAGTTATACTGGTGGAGGAAGACCTAAGAATGATTATATATGGCATATCCAGTTATATGGTGGAGGAAGACCTAAGCATGATTATATATGGCATATCCAGTTATACTGGTGGAGGAAGACCTAAGAATGATTATATATGGCATATCCGGTTATACTGGTGGAGGAAGACATAAGAATGATTATATATGGCATATCCAGTTATACTGGTGGAGGATGACCTAAGAATGATTATATATGGCATATCCAGTTATACTGGTGGAGGAAGACCTAAAAATGATTATATATGGCATATCCAGTTATACTGGTGGAGGGAGAGCTAAGAATGATTATATATGGCATATCCAGTTATACTGGTGGAGGAAGACCTAAGAATGATTATATATGGCATATCCAGTTATACTGGTGGAGGGAGACCTAAGAATGAATCTGCACAGGACCCAACATCCTTCCACATGTAACTGGCAAACTTTCTCACATACAGTTTTGGACTGAATTTGAGTTAGAATCTAGGACCCAAGCAGTGAAATGTAAGACGTCATTAGATGTCAGCACCTCAAACTTGACTTTGGTGTATTAGTATTACTTATCTAAATATGAAATTCTTTAAGCTAAAATATGTTTACTTTCAACTGAGGAATTTCTTGAATGCTACAGCAACAACATCAATAATATTAAATTTTATTCTCACATTACATAATTTACATGTAGAAATAAGGGAAAAAGTACAAACTTTGTATCAGGTGTTGTCAGGTGTCCCAACTGGTTCTCCCCATCTCACTCAGTGTAGACCCAGTCCAGTCAGCACATGACAGTCAGGGATCACCACCATTAGACTGATGCTAGGTATAATTAATACCATATCCAAAGCGTTATCATGTGCACACCGATCTCGATAAACACTGGTTGAAGACATGGTGAGATAGCCTCGGTTACTATCATTATACACTCCAACCTGTCTGAAGCAGCCAATCAAGGTAAGGAGCAAAAATGGCCTTTTAAGACAGATTGTTGCTTAATACAGGTTAATTTGCTATGAAAGCATAGAAATGGGAAATAGTAAATGTGGCTGCTTAAGACAAGTGGCTGCTTAATAGAGGTGACCACTTACACAGGTTTGACTGTACTTTAAAGTGGCTGCTTAATAGAGGTGACCGCTTACACAGGTTTGACTGTACTTTAAAGTGGCTGCTTAATAGAGGTGACCGCTTACACAGGTTCGACTGTACTTTAAATTTAAAGCTTCTTAAATTAGAGAGGAAGTGTGAAATACATGTCAGTACGCTATCGAGTAAATGGTGAATCAGCGTCATCAATATATACGATAAAAAAATGCAGGGATATAGAAGAACATCAATGAAATGTTAAACTATGAATAATAAACAAAAACCTAACTTACTTGTAGAAATAAGATTCACAAAGTGCACATGCGAAAGCTAGAACACATCTGGTGAAGAAAAACAGCATCACCTAAGGGATAAGCAAAATCAAATATGTAGTGTTGGCATAAAGTCAGTTACCATGTGAGTAAAACTGTGAGGTAAGGCCGTCCTTAAAAAAAAATTGTTTTCTGTGCTCCTGCCGGCTCACTCAAAATTGCAGTTACCCAAACTTTTTTTACTGACTTTCAAAACGTTGAATATTTTTCTCATGAATTTTGTCCATTTTCATTTTAAATGACAATACACAATAAAAATCTTTAACAAAAAAAAAAACCTAGCAACTCACAGGAAAAATACTGTGTTGGAACACAGCAAATAAATACTTTTTAAGGATAGTCTGAAATATCAAGTTTGACAGGTTAAAATAAAAATTAAAGAAACATTTCAATCCAACACTGACCTCACAACAAAGTATCAAATTTTTAATTCAAATATAATTTTTTTCCACTAACATGCAGAAAACAGCATTAACCCTATACTCAAATGATACGCCTTTTCCCATACCAATCACAGAAGGCCTTTGAAAACAGTGCAGGAAGAGTTCAGATTGCTCATAACGAGCAATCTGAACACTTCCTGCACTGTTTTCCACTCTGTCAGTTAATATAAACCTAATTCACCCAATAATTCAAAAGCTTTCTATATTAGGTGTCCAAAGGCATCTATATAAGAGGTGTCCAAAGGCGTCTATATTAGAGGTGTCCAAAGGTATCATACCGTAGACACATGGTATGGTACCTCACCCAGTCACATTATACTGACACTGGGCCGAACAGACCTAAAACTATCCTCTAAAATCTGAGGGTCAAAAGAGGAAACTTTTAGAACCATTTTTCAAATCTTTGGTATGACCCAAATGGGGATTGAGCACTCCAACAATAAACAACCCAGTGACTCAGTGATGCTCAGTCAACAAGTTTTCGACACTGTCACTCGTAACGAGCAATCTGAAAACTTCCTGCACTGTTTTCCACTCTGTCAGTTAATATAAACATAATTCACCCAATAATTCAAAAGCCTTCTATATTAGTTGTCCAAAGGCGTCTATATTAGAGGTGTCTAAGGGCGTCTATATGAAGTAAAGCGATAAACAATTACTATATGCAAAATGAAAAAGGATTAAAATGAAAGAATACAATTCTTATAGAGTTGTTCTCCGAATAAGATACTACATGTAATTAACCACAGCTATCATGCATGTAAAGCAAGTAATTTTCTTTAATGGATTTAATGTCATTTTGAACACATGACAGGTAATACATGCACATGTATATGGCATATCATAAGAATCTTACATGGGTTTGAGGTTCGGAAAGAAAATTCTGTCACGAGGGATAACCGATTTTGTCGAGTTCCCGCAAAAACAGTTATCCCAAAGGACATAATTTTCTATCCGGACTGAAAAGACCATGATATTTCTTTTTCTTGAATACCAAACATATCAAATAATGATTATAATTATTTTATCATTATATTTTTTTTACAAAAGTTGCTTTTAAGACATTAAATTATATGATTTACTTCATAAGTCATAAATGAGTGAGTCATAGCGTTAGAAATATCTAACCCCTGTAAAAATGCAGATATCCTTATCCGGTGTGCAAGAAACAGTTTTATTGGTGTTTTCCCTCACGTACTGAAATCGGGGGTCACTTTTCTCCGATATGATGAGATTTTATAGGCAGACTGTAGAATTTTAAGGGTCATTTGAATAAAAAGTGTGACAAAAGAGCAAAATCTGAAGGTCATGCAAAACCCTGAGAATGAAGCAGAGTGGTAACATCGACCTAATACAAGTAACCGGCAAGTTTTAATAGTAATAAACACACGGTTTTGCCACCATCCAATTTTCAAGTCAATACTAGGGTGCAAGATACAATATAAAAATTTCATACAAGACAGCCAAGTAATTTTATTTTTAAAATCAAGGTGAGCGTTACAGTGTCGAAAATACAGTCTGAATAAATAAAGGATAGCTCTTTGCTTTACAAACAATACAATATTTTGACATCAATATAAAAGTGTTTGTAACATTGTGTGTAAACTGGAAATCTAATGAATGTTACTTACAGGACTTGGAGTGAATATTGCTGTATAAAGTCTCATAGGAAGCGTATGTATAAGAAGATAGGCATACGAGCGAATAGCATATGTTGGTGAGTACTCCCAGGTCTGGAACCCCTTTCCATACATCAGGTAGTGAGTCTGAAACAATAGATTGATTGATTGAATATTTAGCATCATTTTTATGCCATCAAGGGCTAACAGACGATCAGTTAACACAACCATTGTTTCCTGGACGGTTAACAAGTTCTGGAGCACACCCCATATCTGCAAGTAACTGATAACTTTCCCACTTGAATTAGCCGTGAGAGACGAATGATAATGAGACGCCATGTCGTATATCCATCATCATGGAGACTATGGCCGAGCAGGGATTCGAACTCACAACCCCTGGATTTATAGTCAGATGGGCTAACAGCCTCAAACAATAGAGTATATTACAAGTCTTCAAAGTTTATATGTACATGTAGCGGGTTATTATAGTCTACAGTCTTAATATATTTGCCAGGCTTGGTTAGCTCAGTTGGTAGCAGATTTTATAACTAAATAATAACTTAATTTGTTGTTTAACTCCAAAACTTGGAAGAAAAATAAATGAAGTCTTCTTATGCTTTACTAAAATTTCAACTTACACCCCTTCAAATGCCTTTCCTACCTTCCTTGTGCCGTGACTTGACATATTAACATAAATTTGTAACATAAATTATAAGATTTAAATATAAAAATGTTTTTTACCTTGGGATCATGACTTCTGAAACTTCAAAAATTTAATACAAGCTGTGTAATGAATGTTTTTTGCTGTAACTCGGCAATCATTCCAGATTTTCTATCAAGCCTTCAACCCATGAAAGATTGTACATCCATATTTACATGTATGAATTTTAACAATGGATTTAAACAAAGAGTCATTGAAGTTTTCTGACTCATAAAATAGTCTCAGACCTGCAAGTAATCCAGAAGTTTATTACCCATAAAATTTTGCAATTTCAACCCAAAATTTATCAGTTGTTAACTGCTTGCCTATTTCACTATCTAAGGGTCCTCTTTGGCCGATTGCTCTAAGACGCCATCATCTCATGACCACTTACCTCACCACTAAGGCTTTGGCTTTGAGCCAAGTTCAATCCAAATGCTATAACTGAGAAACTTTGACAGTTACTTGTGGAAGGAAAATTGTAGATTCATCCAGAGACATTTCTCCATTGATCAATAAAACTGGAAAAGCCATACACAACCTGGCATGTGTTGAAAATGGCATAAAAACATTAAAAAAACAAGAGGCCCAAGAGCGATCCACTGGCAACAGATGCTACATGTAAAATATCTAAGGTCTAGGCCTTAAACTTTCAGAGAAAATGTATTCTAAAATTTCGCTGAAATTTGCCCTGTGGCGGGGGCATTTGTGATCGAATCAAGATGGTTCAAGAACTCATCCAAGATCTTGTGGTTTTATAACTGCTGTGCAAGTTTGGTTAAGATTCAATGAAAAATGAAGGTGCTATCACATCTACAAGAAAAAGGTTAACAGATGGAAGACAGACGTGGGACAATTAACCATGACATAAGCCCTGCTGGCCATTGGCCACTAGAGCTAAAATCCACAACAAAACAACTTACTACTTTTACCCTTCATAAAACATAAATAGAATTATCCAAAATCCTGAATCTGGTTATATTAAGAAACAAACAGACCTAACTATTAAAGGGTAGCCTCAATACAAGTAGTGATGTGGTTTCAAAGTCATATAATGTTGTTGTATGATGTTTAGCGTCCCTTTCAACAATTTTTTAGTCATATTGCGATGGTGTCTACCTGAGATTATATTCTGAGCGCTGTCACACTGGAGTATCATGGCACAAACACATGGTATGACTCCCCACCCAGTCACATTATACTGACACCGGGCTGACCAGACCTAGAACTTTCCTCTCAATGCTGAGCATCAAGCGAGGAAGCTTCTAGTACCATTTATAAAGTCTTATGACCCGATGCAGATGCTCTACCACTAGATCACGCTGCAGTCTAAAGTCATGTTAAATAATCTATTTAAAGACATTCAAGCAAAGCAATAAAGGTCTTGTATAAAATAATGTCAAGGATTTCAACGGTAAAAATAAATTCCACATAGAAATGTTTTTAAAATATATTTTTCCATCTGCTCATAAAAATGCTTAGTAACTGGTGGGTTGCCCAGCTTCTTTTTTTTAAAGACAGTGCAGTCCTCAAATGCTCTAAAGTACATTCATCTGTTAAAATCCAAAAAAAGTAAATTCTTTTAACACAAGTGATGCTAGCTTTTGCTCTAGTCATCCACAGCAAGAAATCACAGTCCCTGTGAACATAGTCCCTGTGAACCATTTTGAAAATATTGCAAACCAAATTAGCTACTCAGGACTTTTTTTGGTGTAAGAACTGTGTTAACATTGTATCATTACTAAAAAAGGGGTGCAACTATGGAGTAAGACATTAATGCCGACATTTAGATGGTCTCATTTTTAGTGACAGATTTTGAATATGTATGAAATCAAATAAGCCAATAGCCAAACTACATAATACACCATGGTAAAATGGCCAAACATCATTTTTACGTTGGTTCCCAGTAGTTGTATACTACTTACCGGTTCCCAGTAGTTGTATGTCTCATCACAATCCCCAACAATATTCCATGACGCTGCACACAGTCTCGCAGACAAGATAATCTTGAATGCTGTATATGTTCCCGGGGTCCAGGGTTCATCTTCTTCCACTACCGGAGCTAGAGGGGCTGCAGGGGCAGCAGGGGCTGATTCCGGATTTCTTGTTTGAACTGTTTCCCTAAAACACAACTTTTCAATCTACAGTTTGAATAAGATGAATTACAAATGCTGGAAATAACAGATGAAACAATAACATCACTACAATTTTGAACTAGGAACTTGTATAGCTTGACAATGATAAAGGGGGAAACAAGCTGTTCATTTATCTTATTATGATTTTTTTAAATGTTATCAGTAAATACGGTACAAGTATATCTTTGGAAGGTTTCATACAAAATTAGGAGATGATGCCATATTTCCTGTTAAAAAGTTTCCAAGGCAGTTAATCACCGCAGTGGTACATCCTGGTGTCCTGTGACAGTATTCATGAAATTGTTCAACACAAAACATGCTGATTCTCTCTGCACTTAGCCATGATGGTTAGCTTTATTAAGATTAAAATTCTCAGCTGTACATGGGTTGTGCCGTAATTAAGCTGAAACATTTTCTAGGGTAAACTTGACCATACTTGATTGCCAATACTTTTTTTTGCATATATAAATGACCCCTTTCTGAGCAGACAAGATCAAAGATGAGACAGTTTGCTGATGATACTACGCTGTGTTTGACTGTTACGAATCTTCATGATGCCAAGACAATCCAGGATTACCTGAACAGACTACAGAAGTGGGAGGTTGAGTGGGACATGGAGTTAAATTCAATCACATGTTATATAAGTGGCACACTCAAAGAAACCTTTCCCAACTCAATACTCCCTCCATGGTAGTGTCCTTGAAACTGTCACTAGCTCTAAATACCTTCAGTGCTCCAAGAATAGGATAGCCCGATGCCCGTGGCTTGTCAAATTTGGATCTGGGCCTGTGCCTTTTTCAAAGTTATTTGCCCGTCTGACTTGTCTCTAAAAATCTGACAATCAAGTTTTCACAATAGAAAAGTCTGCAAATATCTCTATTTGAGGTTTGACTGTATTACATATTTCATATTTACCGCAAAGTGTATTGGCAATAAAAATATGGGCAAGAGAACCTTTCAGGGCAAGTTATTTTTCAGCCAGGGCAAGTAGATTTTTTTAACCTATATGACCTGGACTTTTTTCTTGGAACACTGATCTTGGAGTAGAGAACAGTGGTAGTCTATCCTGGAACAACCACATACAGCAGGTATATGCTAGCACTAACAGAACACTACTATAATACTCAGTCAATCTTTCACCTTACGAGTATACACTGGAACTGGCTGCAATCCCATACTGAACTGCTGCCAGACTTTGATTACTTTAGACTGGCAGTCAGTACAGTCTCCTACTCTATGCCTTAAATACATGCATGCTGTTTTTATCTTTCACTGAAGTCTTGTACAACAGTATGGACGAGATATATATATCAGGTCTGTGTTCAGATTGGTTAAACGTTTGATATCATTAGCTAACATGTTTTCCTGGACACTTGCTCAACCTCATTCTAGAACACAGCATGCGATAATTTTATGGAACCAGGCATTAAATGTGCTGTTCAACAGTGCTGAATGCGGCCCAGAAGTGAAAGTTGTCTTAAAACTGCGAGGATCCGTTTTCCTGGAAAATCCCAGCTTCTGGAAGTTTGGTATTCCTATGGGACATATAGACCTTGTGGTCGAAACATTGCTTACCATACTGACCAGGGCAAATAAAGATCATGTATATAGAGCGTGTCTTGAAGATCCAAACTTAAGGGCAATCAATAATGATCGGGTTTTGAGTCGTGCATGATATGGCTTCTCAATTTGTTACATTCAACATTCAATTTCATATCTATTTTACAACGACAATCATTCTAAATGTAAACTTACGAGTGGTGCTTCTTTGTAAGTGCAGCAAGTTCTTTTACCGTTTTTTGTCCATTAGCGATCCTTCGCTTCGTGGAGGCAGACATCTTGCTTCTCAGATCTTAATAATAGCCTGAGTTTCCATTGGACAATTTATTTCAACCTTGACCTTTCCAATCGCAATCTTCGAAACCGGACCTTGACATTAATCATTTGGAATGTTTTGACTTTATTCCTCAAAGATTTGTATTTATTTCAATTAGAAGATATCCGATTGTCTGACCTTCGTAAAAATGGCCGGTGTTTTCAAGCTTGCTCGGACTCTTTTGCAGAAAAATCAACTGCTATGTGCATCCAGCGGAATTGTGAAGCAGGCAAGATGCTGTGCTGTTGTTGCTGGAAGCACTCAGCATACGCTCAGCGTCAAAAAAAGGATTGACAAAACCAGAGCAGCATCTTTACTTGGCGGTGGCACGAAAAGGATTGATAAACAACATAAAAAGGTGCAACATTTATCGTTTGCGATGGAGAAAATTCATTGGCAATAGCATATTATTAAATGTTTGTGTGTAAATATCAAGAATTTGTTAAAGTATGTCATCTATCAGATGTAAAGACGTACACATTGTCCCTTGTTCTACTGGCAGATGTAGAAATGGCTCCTACGAAAAACTGTCAAAGACATCCAGAGACAGTTATGATTATCACAAATACTTTGTATTTAATTTTTATTTGGAAAATATATTGTTACCCAAAAGAATTCCACATGATTAAAGGTCTCGCCCAACATCGCTTTATCACATATAGTGAAGATACCAGACATAAAAAATGATTTAGTATCTTTGTGGTACAAAGCTATGAAGAAGTTTAGTAGTTCTACCCATTACACATCTGTAAAAAAATGTTGGTTGTAATCTTTGGCAAACAGTTTCAAATACTAAGTTAATCGTTATTATTTGTAGAGGTCAAGGTCACCAAAATTGTGCTATATTTGTGTGTGAAGTACAACCTTTAAACAATTATGGACGTAATATCCATAAAACATAGACCAAGTGGGAGTGTTTTGTACAGTTGGTAGAAAAGGAACAGGCACACTGTAAAGGGTGCACATAATAAATATTGTCAAAATTTAGGATAAATAAATTTGTATGTTTGTATGCGGTATGATGTTTTTCATCATATTTCAGTTATTTGAATCACTAACTTCTTTTCCAGTGCGAGACTCTTGGTCATAGAACATAAGACTCATGACCAATCATGACAGAGACTGGCCCGACTGGGATTTGAACAGTATGACAGTCAGATGTATTACCAAATGAGATAGACAGGCCCAGGGGGAAAAGGGAAAGCTAGGGCCTAGTTAATACATATATAATGCTTGGGTTGAGTTTTGATATTTCTACTTGTCGAAGGTGGTCATGTTGTAGCTCTAAAAGAATGGGACCTATCAGTGCACATAAAATATCTTGCCAAACTTCTGCAGTTTATCCTGTGATCCAAAAATTCCTATTGATATAACTAGGTCAGCAAAAGTAATTTGTAAGTAACACAAATAATGAATTGGAGGATTTTTGATCAAATTTAAGCCAGTAAATGGCTATTTTAATTTGACCTGTACAATATGCATATATCGGAATCGAGTTAATCAGGGTGAGGTAGAGCCTAATTTATTAATATAAAATGAAATACATTTGGAAAGCTTTAAAATTTGGTTAATGTAATAGACTGGTTCTTGGACTATATATATTTTTTGACATTCACATACATGTGATATTTTCAGGACCCCAACCTGTGAATTTAGTGATTATTTTCTGTGAATTTATGCTTAAAACTGTGAGTTTTTTTAATGTATATATATTTTAGCGCGCTGAAATTCAATCATTCATATAAAAATGTTCATATGTGGGTAAATTGATTTAATTATGAGCATCATAATGATGTTTAAAATTAAGACAGTGTATTATTAGGTAACTTACAACATCTAACAGGAAAAGAAGTTTCAGAACAAATACTTTGTTTATTTATATCATACTTAATATTTTTGTGATTAATGTCATTTTTCTATTTATTTCTACATTGTTTCTATTGCATTTCAATTCCATACTTTGAGTTTAATTACACACATCAACGGGCCTGTATAGAAGGACTTCTTTTTTACAATTCCTTGCACACTCTCTCTTGAACAGTCTTGTTCAGTTTGATACTTTTGACTGATTACTGATTTTGACACTCAAAAGACTGAATAATTTCTCTATTCAAAACTGGTAGTTTTGTTGTTGGAGGGGATGGTGTATTATTAAGTCTCTTCCTCAACCTGGTTGGTAGACATTACTGGTCTGGAATCATTAGCACAGTTGCATAACTGAAAAATATAAATTATCATAAAATAAATATTTGTTTTTATCTGCAATTTTTTAACTTGTGTTTTCACATAAGCTTTTGGAAGTGACAGGATATATTACAGGTGGAGTCTGATATTAATAATTTTTATTCATAATCGTTTGTAATACTAAAGGAGAAATAATTTATATTATTTTAATTTCATTTTCCCATGTTTAAGCATTTCCATGATTCATCAAAGTCTTAAGCCCATAATATAATTAGTTTATTGGTTTGGGTTTAAACAATATCATATATTTATGACAGTGTGTTGTGCTTGATATTTGTAGAGTTTTTTTAGACATATTTGTTTTGTTATTAAGTATACTATATCAATAAGTCATCAGACATGATTGTAAAATCCAAATAATGTTTATAGTTTACAAGATTAATTGTTAAAGATAATTGACTTTTTTTTCCAGGGAAAGTTGACTGCAAGAGAGAGGATAAATTTAATGCTTGATCCAGGAAGTTTTGTAGAGTATGATGCCTTCCTTGAACATAACTGCAGTGACTTTGGCATGGAAAATGAAAAGGTTTGGTTGTCACTTTTTTTCTGATATGAGTGGTTCCATGTTTTTAGATAAAAAAATACTTTGGTAAAGGAACAAAGAAAACATCATGAAAACTAAGTTTATAAATTTGATTTGATTGAAGGGATGTAATCCTCATTTGATTTTCTGTAAATTTATCCATTTACTTGTCTTAAATGGGTCCCCATTTCCACCTTAACTTGAATCTATGAACTGTATTAAGCTTCAATGCTGTGGTGTTGACTCGTGAAGTTATAATATAATAATGATTAGTAGGATGGGGATCAGGTCAATAAGATCTAGTATACACCCGACCCCAACACAACCAGGACACCAAGAAAAAATGGATCACCTAGATGGGTGGCTGAAACAAACAAAAAAATCTAGTATACTTAACAATTACATGACAGACTCAGGAGGAGCAAGGGAGCATCCTGTATGGTATAAGATCCCTATTTTCCCACTTAGTTTATACTTTTTAATTTAACCAGGTTGCGAAGAAAGCTTAGACACACGTTGACATAATTTACCCATGAGGACTGGAGTATTTCTAGGAATGGCTTTGTGTTAACTAACAGCGAAAGATAGGCTGTTCTTAAATCTTAAAACAAATGCCATGCTCCTTCCTACTCACTACAAAATTGCAGCGACACAAATTTTTTTATTGATTTTCAAAGCATTGATCTTTCTCTCTCATGACTTCTGCCATTTTTGTTTAAAATAACAAAACAAAATCAAAATCTGAAAAAAAAATTATACTGGGGTAGAAGCAAAGTAAACACATTTTTTTCAGGATTGCCTTACGCATCTTCCATTAACGGAAAGAGTTTATTGTTGTTTTGGTCATTGATACAACGTTAATAATTGTAAAATGTCTGAACAGGAAAATCTTTGTTAATTCTCAGTCATGTTTCACTGGATGGGTTTACTCTCTATCTGTCCAGGATCCGTCCATCAGAAGATTACTAAAAAAGATATCCAAGCTAGATTTGTGAAACTTTTGCATGAGGATAAAGGGCAATAAGAAGATAATGCAGGTCATTTTAATTGTCCAGTTGGACAAAGTTGTAATCGCCATGTCAACAAAGTTGGTAAAGTTACAGATACAACCTGGATTCCTGTGGTAACACAAAAAGTATACAAGCTTCATTTGTGAAACTTTACTTATCATGTCGATAGAGGGCAATAAGGATATCATGTACATCATTTTATTACTTTTCGGTCAGACAAAAATTGTGTTTGTTATGGCAACAAAATTGGTAAACTGGTACAGGACCTATGTATTGCTTTCAATACTGCAGTGTCTTGTTGCTTCAGGAAATTGTGAAAAATAAATTATCAAAAGTGTTTGTAACCTATATTGTACACCATCGTGAGTTTAACTGCTTGGTTATGTTTCAGTTTTTTTTGTGTAAAATACAATTTAATAAATAAAACAATATTTTGATGTTATTTTTTATTTCAGTATCCTGGTGACAGTGTTATTACAGGACGTGGTACCATCAACGGAAGAATGTGTTTTCGTTTTCAGTCAGGTGAACTTTTTCTGCATTTCAAAATTAAACAAGTTCTTTCAATGATTTTAAAGCAAGTTTTGTGCCCCATGCCTTCCGAAGAATGGCGAAGGTGGCATTAGGTGACACCTCTGTCCATCCATACATTTGTTCATTCCTGCATTTGTCCATCTGAGGCAAAAGAATTGGTTTGCGATCAATAACATCTGAAAGTGGCTCGGTATTTGATAAATATTTTGTGTGTACCTGTATCATTATCAAATACATGTATAGGTTAGGCAATTATAAATTAATTGCTAGATTATCATCCAAATTGTTCTTAAAAATGGGGAGAGCGGGAGGATTTTTATTTTTATTTTTTAAATTTTTGATGTGTTTTTTAATAAAAAAGAAAAAAAGAAATATATTTTTTTATTTTTTTTAATTTCTTTTGAAAATAAAAAGGATCGGGCGACATGAAAATGACTGGGTGAGTGGGGATGCTAATCTAGCAATTAATTTATGATGGCCTTAAGTTAAATATTTGTCGATGTTGGTCAAATCTTATATGAGTTATGATCCCTTTCAACTTAATTTTCGTTATAAATTGGTTTCTGATAAATGGCAACAACATTCATGTCGACAGATACATTTCTAATATTAGACATTTATTGAGCAATCATTGTGCCACAAGGTCTAATAAGTAAAAGTAAAACAATGTTGACATTAAACACCAAAATGAGTTTGTTATCTTCAACAATTTCTTAAAATTTAACAATTGTTTTTCTTGTACAGTGTTTGGTGTCGCTTTAAACAATTTGTCAGTTGTATTGCGATGGTGGCTACCCGAGACAGTCTTCCATAAAAAGATAAATAAATGTTATTTTGTGTGACTGATGGTTAATAAAGTCATGGTACTTGATATAAGTTTGTGTACTTTACAATTGAAATAACACATGTTTAGCAAAATGTACAGTTCTATTTTTGTACATAAGCCGAAGACACAAATAATTTTCTTTGTTTTTATTGCATTTCTGTTTATCTAAACTTTTTAGGACTTTACAGTTTTTGGAGGCAGCTTGTCAGGTGCTCATGCAAAGAAAATTTGCAAAGTAAGTAATATATATAAGCTGTATTTAATTTTCATTAAATCGTAAAAAGCAGATTGGTTTGACGAAGTTTTAAGCATGCTGTACCATCTTCAGCTATTGTGTGATTTCAGGTCATTTGGTCTGATTGTTTTTTTAAATTTTGTTTTTATGTGAAAGAATGAATCAAAACCCTACATTACATGTATGGTTTTTATGGTCAAGCATATACATTACAGTCTTTATTGAACTCACATTACCATGGGGATTTTAAATGATTGTGTTCCAATTGTCTCAGACTATTGATAGTTGGTTGGTTTAAGTTGAAGTTGGCAATAATTGATTGTGTTTGTTACCAACTGATTGGTGCCGCACTGGGACTTTTTTTGGTAAATTTTTTACTGTCAGATAATTTGTATTAGATTACCAGGATTACATAGGGAACTCGAGTTATTTCAGCCTAAATGATTTTCAATACTTACATGTTTTTTTATATATCACTGTCTCCCTCTTTATCATGTTCTCTCCGAATTTTGTTATGTAGTTGAAGTAAATGAATAAATTACTTATTTGAATGGCACCACTATTTATAATGATAGACATGGGTATTTGACATCACAATGTGAAAGACAATCCTGTGTTTGCAGACTTGCAAGCACTACACATTAAATATTTATGTAATCTATATAATTTTATGTGAACAACTAAACTGACCATTATGTTCACTGCAAACACTCACATTACAAACACCTTTAGGAGACGTCTGCTTGTGTTTTATAACATTTATTAAAGCCTCATTAAACTTCCGAAATGCACACATTATGATAATAACAAAAATGACTGCAATTAAATATATATATAACTGCAGTCATTTTTGTTAAGCTTTTAACTTTTTCTTACATCTTGTAATTTCTCAATGACTCAGTTGCTTTCCGACTTACCTCCGCCAATGTTCAGAAGTTCACAATTGAATACATGCATTTTGATGCACACATTATCAGGTTCCACAAAGAAGATATAGAAAATAGAGATACATCACTTTATGATCATGATAACATTACAATGGTAGAAAATAAGACAACTTTACTCTCTGAAGATTTTTTTATTACACAGTTGGGGCATAATGAAGTGTTATATATTTAAGTGACTTACCAGTTTATTTTTAAAATAAACGATCCTCAGTGGTAGTGTGCATATTAAGACAGTTAGATAATTAACAAGAAAAGTTATAGCTTGACTAACATTATGCATCAATATTGAATTTTTCTTTTTATAAAAAAATAAATATTGATGTTTTCAATAAAACTGTATCAAGCATAGTAGGCATTATATTATTTATATGCACTGAGATACAATGAGTACCGAATTCTACTTTGGTCTGGTAGCTCTTGCTCAGGATCCACCCATGCATATACACTTGATACTATCGCACATGCTATTACGTCACAATCCACTTATTGAGAGGCTACCAAGGGTTGTTTGTTTAGTATAAAAATGTAAAATCAGTTATAAAAAAAATAATTTTATAATTTTGAAATTTGTCATTTCCGTGGAAAAACTAGCTTGTTGTGAGTTCCAGTTCATTAACACACTGAGGGGAATAAAAGGGATGTTCTTAAAAACTATCTAACCGCAAGCAGTTATTTATTTTCTAACCACATCCCCTACAGTTCTCCATACTATGTTTATCTCTGAAATGAAACCAACCAACGGGTTTCCGAACTAGCTCCGTAACCTGCCGTTTTCTGCCGAAGTTGTTTATCGGAAAGAGACAAACATTAATTTGTATACAAAACCCGTTCTTAATTATTTATTAATAATGAGTTTTATATTTACTGTTTTTTGTTTGCAAAGTCTCTCAGTGATCAAATAAACATGTATTCTATCATCTGGAAGAGTAAAACTAACTTAAATTAAAACTAAAAATGACCCTTTCAGAAGTTTATTGAGCTTCTACAGCAAAATCTGAAACTTTAAGTGATAAAGTTATCAGTTACTTGCAGCAATGGCTGTGCTTGAATACTGGTTAACCTTCCAGTATCCCAGGAAAGAGTGGTTAGGTTAACCTGACGATCTGTTAGCTGTCGATGGCATAAAAATGATGCTGGATTATCAAACAAACCAAATATAACAATAACAATTTGTACATTTATTTGGCATATATTTCTAGGTGATGGATCAGGCCATGATGGTTGGAGCTCCGGTTATTGGTCTTAACGACTCTGGTGGTGCAAGAATCCAGGAAGGAGTGGAATCCCTGGCAGGCTATGCTGATATATTCCAGGTATGTGACAAACATCGATTTTATGAGTTTAACCCTTTACTTCATAAAGATGCCTTTGGACGCCTCTGATAATGTCGAATTTGGACACCTCTAATATAGAAGGCTTTGGACACCTTATATAGAAGGCTTTTGAATTATTTGGTGAATTATGTTTATATGAACTGACAAAGTGGAAAACAAGGCCTTCTTGATTGGTGCGGGAAAACGCGTATCTATGGAGTAAAGGGTTAAGATCCATTCTGTTTTATATATAATGTTTTAAACTTATTCATTTACATTGATTGTGTAACATGTTTTTACAATCGAAGTCTTCCTGGGTAGAACCAGTTATAAGCTAAACTAGTACTATGCAGATAAATTGTCTTGCTCAAGGACACTACACATAGCTGTGGAGGAGGATCGACCCACAATCCCCAAATCTTGGATCTGCTGGGCCACATGTTTGATAGTAAATGTCACTTTGGTTTGTTTTGTTATTTTCGAGGGGAATAAGTCACATACTAGTAACATTTCTTGATGAAAATAAAATAAATATACCGGGTAATAAAAAATAAAGAAATTTAAAAAAAAAAAATTTGAAATAACATTCAATGATCTATAGTATGTGTTTATGAAATGTATTGTTGTATATATTTTTCAGAGGAATGTAAATGCATCCGGAGTTATTCCACAGATATCTCTCATCATGGGACCATGTGCTGGTATGTATTAGAAATTTCTTTAACTCTCTGTATCAAGTTAACTCGACTGAGCTTCTAGTGAAATATAAGTTTAAATCCTTGGTAGGGAAAGAGAAATCAGATAAACGCAGGTTTTACATATACATGTCACAGTGTGTATGTATGTAACCTACTAGGAGAGGAATCTATGTAAGTAGTCCAGTTAGCTCAGTAGGTAGAGCATTTGTCCTGTAAGTGAAAGGTCCCGGGTTTGAATCCTGGATTGGCTGCATATTTTTCTCTCCCATTTCTGTCCATAGAGTCCAGAAAACCATGAATATTTCTCAAAATATACATGTCGCAGTCCCATGTTGGGTGCCAATGTAACCCGGCACCTTTCGCTTACAGGGCGAATGCTCTACCGACTGAGCTAACTGGACCGCTTACATAGATTCCTCTCTTTGTTGGTTACTTACACAATGTAACATACATGTATGTCACACACACAAAAAAATGTACCAATACCCATTTTAGACATGGAAATATATACTTCATGAATGAGTTTTATATGTGAAACATTCATGAGATGGACTTAGCTGTACTTGTTATATGTTAGGCCTGGATTATAAATATTGTTCGTTTGCCACTTCCAGCCAACCCTGCTGGGTCCGATTAGCTCAGTTGGTTACACGTCTGACTATCAATCCAGGGGTCGTGAGTTTGAGTCCCCACCTGGCAACAGTCTCTGTGATGATTGATGTGACATTGTGTCTCTTTATCATTCATCTTTCACTGCTGATTCAAATGGAAAAGTTATCAGTTACTTGCAGAGATGGGGTGTGCTTGAGTACTGGTTAACCTTTCAAAATCCCAGGAAACAGTGGTTAGGTTAACTGATCATCTGTTAGCCCTTGATGGCATAAAAAGGACATTAAATATTCAATCAATCAATCAATCCGGCCAACCCACAACAATCTCGATGACAATTTCGTAAATACATAAGAATACTATGAATTGTGGGACAGACAGGACATTCCATGCTTTTACGTTAGGGTATACATGTAACAGGCTTGAATTTGGAGATGTCAGGTACTGGGATATGCTATCTTCCAATGAACAATGTTTAAGTCTGCTAACAGAACAATCTCTTGTGCTTGTCTCTTGTACACTATTTGTTGATTCATCATGATATAAACATTTGAAATTATAACATCTATGATATGACATATGTACGTACTTGGATCCACAAAATATTATGGAGGTCTAATCATAGTCTTAAATGTATGGAATAAAATCTTACCTTCTGGATAGAATAACCCATAAACTGTCTCTCTGTATTAGGCATAAGTCAGTAGATATGATATAATAACATTGCTGATCATGCTTTTATCATTAAATATGGTATGTGGGGGTTCATACCATGGTTTAGGGAGATATACAAACACTATACTTGGGTCCAGTTATAAAGAGGTATCTGGGATCCACGGAATAAAACCGCAATATACACAGAACTATATTATTTGGCAATATCATTTCCGGTCAAAGTAACTTTAACAAACACACAATAATGTGTGATGAATATGACAGACCATTGTTTGTCAGCAGTAAATCAATTAAAAGCGATGATGTTTATAACAATAAGAATCATTTTAATCTGAATAATCAAGGTGTAAATGATGCACAAATATGTGGTCACAGTTTGGAAAAACGTAACAAGCTTGCAAACACTTAGCAATTAAGTTGAGATTTTTGATCAGTTCATCAATTATTATACCGTGAGTTTTTAATGAATCTGGTTGAAAATATCAATTTTTAATTTGGGAGTCATATAACAACCGCTTTGTTACAAGTTTCCCATTACGTCAGACCACGTTATATCAGGACCTGAGTGTAGAGTAGTTTGATTATTGTATACAGATGAATACAGTATCTTTTATTTACAAAAAAATCTACGTAACTAAATTTTTGTTTTTAACCACTAGGTGGAGCTGTATACTCCCCTGCATTGACAGATTACACATTCATGGTCAAGGTGAGTTATTTCCCTTAAGTACTTTGGTAATCTGTATCTAGCATGAATTTAAAACATTGTTTTACACTCTGAAATTGGAGTTGAAGTTTTATTTTTTCTTTCATATACACATTTTGGTCTTGAAGCAACAAAAGAAGGACACATCACAAACTGAATAGTATACCCTGTTCTTATTATGTCCAAACCTTTCAAAGATAGGTGATGTTAGTTACCCCTGACTATCTGTCCATTCATTAATGCGGCTGATAAAAAGTTGTTTCCTATAAATAATTTATGAAGAGGTCTATGCATTTAATTAATATTTTGTGTGAGCTTTGAATAATTATAAAATACAGGTCAAGTTTGATATTTGTCAATGTTGGTCAAATTTTAAAAGAGTTATGAAATTCAATTTTTTTTTTTAAAAATGTTTATTTCTGATCAGTAGTTGGGCCATTCATGTTGACAGACACATTTCTTGTTATTGATCAGTTTCTTTGTTTCTTTTGATGAATTACCACCAGCTTAGATATTGCGAATAAAAAAATCATTTAGCCATTATGTAACTTTTTCACCAATGTTTAACTAACTCCTTGACCTGTTAATTAAAATATTGATATCTATAGACTAGTATGATTTGACAAATAATTTATTGATAAGGTGGTCAGTCAGTAGCGTGTCTAACTGTCAATCTAGGAGTAGTGAGTTTGAATCAATCACTAATATTGTTGAGAAAGTATTTATGGGTAAGAAAGTTGTACTCGATTTAATTTGTGACAAGTAAATTATAAGCTAAATTTAAAACTAAAAACTATGTAAATTATTAATAACAATGATTTAAGAAATGCAATTCTGTCACTGCTATATACCGCTTGTCATTCCTGAAGGGACAAAGGTACATGTGATACTCCCGTTTGCAAAATGTACCCTGGTGTTACAAGTTCTGATAACTTAAGCGATCATCGTGAATAATCAAAAGCATACACAGATCCTACCTGTATGTTTAATGTGCCGAAATTACATGAATAAATCCTTATTCGAACGCAAAACTTTCGATTTCATTGCATTTGTTATACTTGTTGACATAGAGAAGCAAAGATGGAGGTAAAAAATACACATTTTCCCATGACGTAACCAGTTCTCTAGCTATTTGCGAAAATGAGGCTATTGACATCATTTTCAGGAATCACAGCCAAAATTGTGGTATGGTGGCTACTTATAGGGCTATGAATAAATGAAACAGCAATACAAAATAAAGGAAAGATATTATTTATGACTTATTTTTTTCCTTTTTTTTAACAGCATGTTGTATATAAACAAAAGTTATACATTGTTAGTTACAATGTAAAAACTACAACATTTTAAATATTAACTTAATACAATATTTTAGTGTTAATATTACTACTAATGGTAATTCAAACATTTAAACAACAATCACAAACAAAGGTTGTGTCTTTTCTTGCAACATGAAGAGGCGTACTTTAAGTGTACCGAGTGCAGACAGTCATTGTTCTGACATTGAACCCAGTTGACAATGGAAAATATTTGATTATCATCCCGGCAACATAAAACCTTTTGCATTTACAGCACTTGCTTTCAGCTGGCATTTGAGATTCTGTGTCGTTTTCTGAACTTTCTTCTGAATCCAGAAGCAAGTGTTCATTCTCATCTTATTGTTGACTAATGAAGACTATGGAGATGTAGATTATATAAACGTCTCACTACACAGTTATGCCCCTTTTTTTTCCACGGTAGCAGATTCTTACTCTTAAAAAGTGTGCCTATGTACTTTGCTTATGAAATGTATTTAAAATGGTTCATATTGTCTGTGATTTCTTGCTGCAGATGAGTAGAGCAAAAGTTGGCATAGCATATACTGCAATAAGACATCACTGGTGTTAAAAATGTGACTTTTATAGGATTTCAGCATATGCATGTATTTACGAGCATTTGAGGACCTCTTTTTTCAAAAAAGCTCAGGGTGTCACTGCACCCTCTTTAAAAAAACAAACCAACATGGACAACCTACCAGTTATTGTGCATTATTTTGTGTGTATACATTCCTGCTATGAAAAAAACAACAACTTAATTACAAAGAACAAAATTCAACTGTGTAGTGAGGCCTTATAGTGAGTGCCAAGGTCATGACCCTGGTATGTAAAGTTAAGATTCCAAATTGTCCACTGTAACATCACCACTTGCTATATAATACCAGTAATACAACTCTGAATAAATGGAATGGGTAAAAACAAAGTAAAATCGACAAAACCTCGTTGCCCTGATACATTTATCCCTCAGGATGGAATTTTCTATGCGGACCTTAATCTGATGTAAGATTCTTATAACTGTCCTCCTCCTATTTATCCCATTAAACACTTCAGATACATCGGTCGTTGGCAGCTACATGGCCTTACATGCCACATAGTAAGACTTTGCTCTTTTTCAATATAAACTAAGGTCAAGAATATCTTTAATTAAATATAATTCCACACAGAAAATTATTTTGAAGTATTTTTGTTCTACAGTCAAACCTGTGTATGCGGTCACCTCTATTAAGCAGCCACTTGTCTTAAGCAGACACATTAGCATTTTCCCATGGCTATGCTTTCAGAGCAAATTTACCTGTATTAAAGCAACAACCTGCCATTTTTGCTAATTTATTTGACTGGCTGCTTAAGACAGGTTTGACTACATAGCAGGAATGCTTGTAACAATGTGCAATAAATGGTATTTTTTATAAAAAAAAGTCTATCATGCTCTAAAATTCATTCATCTGTTAAAATCCAATAAACACAAGTGACATCTTACTGCGGTATATGCTGTGCCATTTTTTGCTCTCCACAACTGCACTAAGAAATCATATTCTGAAAATATTTCAAACCAAATTATATAGGATATTTTTAATGCATGAATCGTGCAACAATCACTAAAAGGGAGGCAACTGTGTAGTCTCTGGAGAGGCTTCTGAAGGCAGGGTTATATGCGTCAAATGTATTAAAAATATTGTTTATGTTGTAGGACACTTCTTACCTGTTCATCACTGGCCCAGATGTAGTTAAGGTAAGACACTGTGTTTTTAATTTGTGCATGTGAAATTCATGTGAAATTCAATTTATCATTTCCAAGTTGTAGTGTTTATATGTGTGTTGGGTGGGGTGGGGCTGGGTGTGTGTGTGGGGGGGGGGGGGGGGGGGGGGTCCTCCATGATCCAGTGATCGAAGGAACTGTTCTGCAGACCACTTACCTCCCATCATGAAGGCAATAGGAGCTAGCCCTACTGGGTTCAAAAATTGTATGTGAGAAAGTTTGTCAGTTACTTGCAAAAGTACTGTTGTTTTACTCAGATTCATTTTGAGGTCTTCTGCCACAAATACAACCAGATATGTCATAAATTATATAATCTGTCATGTGTAAGGTGGCATTAAATGCTATTGTGGGTAGTGCTGGATGTGGATGAGACCAGTTTTAAGTTTTCATGGTTCTTTAAACAACTCGATGTAAGAAAAAAATGAAACAGTAGATCTATGTTTTAAGTTCCATCTTAAAAATTGAAAGTTAATGGAGAAGTATGATACTCCTGGATATGGCAGCCATTTATTACCACTTGGCAACTCATCAGTCATGTTAAAGTATCCTGATAATCCAGTGAACTGCTAAGAGCTCATATGAGTCTCCCTGTAGCTTATATGAGTCTCTCTCAAGCTTATATGAATCTTCCTTGAGCTTATATGAGTCTCCTTTGAGCTTATGTGAGTCTCCCTGTAGCTTATGTGAGTCTCCCTGTAGCTTATATGAGTCTCTCTCAAACTTATATGAGTCTCCCTGTAGCTTATATGAGTCTCCATGTAGCTTATATGAGTCTCCCTGTAGCTTATATGAGTCTCTCTCAAGCTTATATAAGCCTCCCTTGAGCTTATATGAGTCTCCCTGTAGCTTATATGAGTCTCCCTGTAGCTTATATGAGTCTCTCTCAAGCTTATATGAGTCTCCCTTTAGCTTATATGAGTTTCTCTCAAGCTTATATAAGCCTCCCTTGAGCTTATATGAGTCTATCTGTAGCTTATATAAGTCTCCCTGTAGCTTATATGAGTCTCTCTCAAGCTTATATGAGTCTCCCTTTAGCTTATATGAGTCTCTCTCAAGCTTATATGAGTCTCCCTTTAGCTTATATGAGTCTCCCATTAGCTTATATGAGTCTCTCTCAAGCTGATATAAGCCTCCCTTGAGATTATGTGAGTCTCCCTGTAGCTTATATGAGTCTCCCTGTAGCTTATTTAAGCCTCCCTCTAGCTTATATAAGCCTCCCTTGAGCTTATATGAGTTCCCATCGAGCTCATAATTATGAGTTTCTCTCACTCTTATTTGAGTCTCCCCCTAGCTTATATGATTATATGAGTCTCCCTTGAGCTTATATGAGTCTCTCGAGCTTATATGAGTCTCCCTAGAGCTTATATGAGTCTCCCTCAAGTTTATATGAGACTCCCTCGAGCTTATATGAGTCTCCCCAAGCTTATACGAGTCTCCCTTGAGCTTATATGAGTCTCCCTCAAGTTTATATGAGACTCCCTCGAGCTTATATGAGTCTCCCCAAGCTTATATGAGTCTCTCTTGAGCTTATATGAGTCTCCCCCAAGTTTATATGAGTCTCCCTCAAGTTTATATGAGACTCCATTGAGCTTGTATGAGTCTCCCTTGAGCTTATATGAGTCTCCCTTTGAACTTATATGAGTCTCTCTTGAGCTTATATGAGACTCCCTTGAGCTTATATGAGTCTCCCCCAAGTTTATATGAGTCTCCCCCAAGCTTATATGAGTCTCTCTTGAGCTTATATGAGTCTCCCCCAAGTTTATATGAGTCTCCCCCAAGTTTATATTAGTCTCCCCCAAGCTTATATGAGTCTCTCTTGAGCTTATATGAGTCTCCCCCAAGCTTATATGAGTCTCACTTGAGCTTATATGAGTCTCTCTCTCAAGCTTATATGAGTCTCCCTTGAGCTTATATGAGTCTCCCTCAAGTTTATATCAGACTCCTTCGAGCTTATATGAGTCTCCCCCAAGCTTATATGAGTCTCCCTTGAGCTTATATGAGTCTCTCTCAAGCTTATATGAGTCTCTCTTGAGCTTATATGAGTCTCCCTTTAGCTTATATGAGTCTCCCCCAAGCTTATGTGAGTCTCCTTTGAGCTTATATGAGTCTCTCTCAAGCTTATATGAGTCTCTCTTGAGCTTATATGAGTCTCCCTTTAGCTTATATGAGTCTCTCTCTCAAGCTTATATGAGTCTCCCTTTAGCTTATATGAGTCTCTCTCTCAAGCTTATATGAGTCTCCCTCAAGTTTATATGAGTTTCCTTGGTAGAACCAGTAATGACTGTTTTGTTAAGAGGCCATCAGGTAAAGTCTGGGATCAAACCCACAACATGTGGCATGAGTGACCAATATTCTATCCACTATACTACTGCCTCAGTTTCGGTGATTTAGAGATGAGATAAATACATGGCACAATGCACTTAATATCTTTGTAAGTTTATATTCATATTTGTCTGACTCATTCTTTGCTCAAAAATACTTTGCATGTACACCTGAAACAAAGAAAATTCACCAATTTTGTTTTCTTTGTATCATTTATATAATATGTGTATTACCCATTATTGTGATTTTGAGGGTGGTCAACAACTACCATGACTGATTGATAGTTCCTTTGAGATAACCCTCATTCATGGAAGATGTAACTGCTGTCTGTGGTCAATTCAAGTGAAGGTTTAGACTTTTAGGGGGAAGAATCTATAATGACCATGATAAAAACAAAACAACCTATGAGCAAAGAATTAAAAAAAATTGTTCTTTGTGCAAGATTAAATTTTAGATTGATGTTTGAAAGCTGACGGTAAAAGACTTCCAAGTGATTTTGATGTTACAATGTCCAAACAAAGAAAAAGAAAAAAATAGGAAATACAATTCATAGCAAAGATATTTTATTCAAACCATTTCGAGGGGTGAAAGCGGAAATGGTCTTAAGTGCTTCTTTATATATAATTTTTAATACACTTAGACCTTTTTCACATTCACCCTTCAATTTGTTGATGAAAACAGACTGCTATGAGGGTTGCAGTGCCTTAAATACTGAAGTATGTCATGTGGGGGTGGCACTGCTTCAAATACTACAGTATGTCATCTGAGGGATGCAGTGCCTTAAAAACTGTAGTATGTCATCTGAGGGCGGCAGTGCCTTAGATACTCTCATATGTCATCTGAATGTCCTTTGAGGATGGCAGTGCCTTAAATACTGCAGTATGTCATCTGAGGGTAGGCAGTGCCTAAAATACTGCAGTATGTCATCTGAGGATGACAATACCTTAAATACTGCAGTATGTCACCTGAGAGTGGCAGTGCCTAAAATACTGCAGTATGTCATCTGAGGATGACAATACCTTAAATACTGCAGTATGTCACCTGAAAGTGGCAGTACCTTAAACATTGCAGTATGTCATATGAGGGCAGCAGTGCCTTAAATACTCTCATATGTCATCTGAATGTCCTTTGAGGATGGCAGTGCCTTAAATACTGCAGTATGTCATCTGAGGGTGGCAGTGCGTTAAATACTGCAGTATGTCACCTGAGAGTGGCAGTGCCTTAAACATTGCAGTATGTCATATGAGGGTGGCAGTGCTTTAACTACTGCAGTATGTCATCTGATGGTGGCATTGTGTAAAATACAACAGTATGTCATCTGAGGATAGCAGCACCTCAATTATTGCAGTATGTCGTCTGAGGGTGGCAGTGCCTGAAACACTGCAGTATGTCATCTGAAGGTGGCAGTGCCTCAGATATTGCAGTATGTTATCTAAGGGTGACAGTTCCTTAAATAATGCAGTATGTCAATTGAGGGTGGCAGTGCCTCAAATACTGCTGTATGTCATCTGAATGTCATCTGAGGATGGCAGTGCCTTAAATATTGCAGTATATTATCTAAGGGTGACAGTTCCTTAAATAATTCAGTATGTCAATTAAGGGTAGCAGTGCCTCAAATACTGCAGTATGTCATTTGAAAGTGGCAGTGCCTTACATTCTGCAGTATGTCATCTGAGGATGGCATTGCCTTAAATACTGTGGTTTGTCATCTGAGTGTGGCAGTGTCTCAAATACTGCAGTATGTCATCTGAGGGTGACATAGTCTTAAGTACTGCGGTTTGTCATCTGAGGGTGGCAGTGCATTAAATACTACAGTATGTCATTTTAGGATAGCAGCATCTCAAATACTGCAATATGTCACCTGAGAATGCCAGCACCTCAATTACTGCAGTATGTCATCTGAGAGTGGCAGTGCCTTAAAGTCTGCAGTATCTCATCTGAGGATGGCAGTGTCTCAGTTACTGCAGTATGTCATCTGAGGGTAACAGTGCCTTAAATAATGCCATATGTCATCTGAGGGTGGCATTGCCTTAAATACTGCCATATGTCATCTGAGGATGGCAGTGTCTAAAATACTGCAGTGTGTCATCTGAGGGTGACAGCACCTCAAATACTGCAGTATGTCATCTGAGGGTGGCAGTGTCTTAAATACTGCTGTATGTCATCTGAGGATTGCAGCATCTCAAATACTGCAGTATGTCACCTGAGGATGGCATTGCTTTAAAAACTGGTTTGTCATCTGAGGGTGGCAGTGTCTTAAATACTGCAGTATGTCATCTGAGGGTTGCAGTATCTTTCATACTGCTGTATGGCATCTGAGAATGGCAGCACCTCAATTACTGCAGTATGTCATCTGAGAGTGACAGTGCCTTAAAGTCTGCAGTATGTCATCTGAGGGTGACAGTGTCTCAATTACTGCAGTTTGTCATCTGAGGGTGGCAGTGTCTCTGGCAGGCACCATCAACATTTGGAAAAAAGGTCCATACACAAGTGACAATATCTGGCCCCAAACACAGATGAAAAATTCATCAAAAGATCCTCCACCTCTCTCCAAGCAAAGAAATATGTGTACAGTTGTTAAATTTATATGTATATATGTACATTTATAATATAATGTTTAATTCCTTTTGCTTTAGGAAAGGATGCACATACTAGTACTTCCTTTTTGGTTTTTGGGGTCAGGTAAAGTGGTAATCTAAACACCAATGCTGTCCCCAGCGGATTCATGGTTCTATAACATAGAGTACACTTTAAAGGAAATATCCTTGCTGGGGTTTAATCTATGCGTGTGCTGGTATATCACTTACAATTGAATTAAATTCTATTTTCCCTAGTGAAGTGGCAAAAAACTTTAAATATTTATTTCTTGAATGCCAGTCCCATATCTCAGTTTCACAGAGTCTGACAAAGAAATACGCAAACTTGGATAATGGAATAGTGGCATTTAAGAATTACCTATACTCTACCATATATGGTAGTCCATAGCATAAAATTTCAGTGAGTTAGCAAAGTGTTCACTGTCTTTACACAGAATTGTCTAAAGCTTATGTATTCACTTTGTTTGTATGGAAGTAATTACTTGCAACATTTTTTTTTTCTTATAATAAAAATGAGCAAATCCCTCAATGGTCCTTAAAGATTCAAATGCCATGACATATTTCAGTCAGTTCAATGGGTGTTGAACATCGAATATTTCTTCAAGATCTTCAGTTAAGTTAAAACAGACAAGAATTGTGTTCCCAACACACAAAGAAAACCCATACATTTATGGAGTTATTAAGTTTGGGTGTAATTAAGTATGTTCATTTTGCATAATTATGAGACTATATGATGATAATTTTATGATAGTGACTTAGCCATATAGAGATTATATGTGATATTGAGTCTATAGAATGTATTATGATAATTTGATGATAAAGAATATGTCATGATGACAAAAATGTGACGATGGCTCATGTGATGATGAATATTATATGGTGATGGTTGACCATATCATGCTGATGATTATGTCATGATAATGTGATGATAATCAGAATGTTATGATAATATGATGATAATCAGAATGCCATGATAATGTAGTGATGTAGTGCTAATGAGAATGTCATGATAATATAATGATAATTTGATGATAATGAGAATGTAATGATAATCAGCATAATGTGATGATAATCATAATATCATGATAATGTGGTGATGATGAAAATGCCATGATAATGTGATGATAATGAGAATGTCATAATAATGTGATGATAATCAGAATGTCATGATAATGTAGTGATAAGCAGAATGTCATGATAATGTAGTGATAATCAGAATGTCATGATTATCAAGTGATAATCAGAATGTCATGATTATGAAGTGATAATCATAGTCATGATAATGTGGTGAAGATAAGAATGCCATGATAATGTGACGCTAATCAGAATCCAATGATAATCTGAACATCATAGGAATGCCATGGTAATCAGAATGTCATGATAATGTAGTGATAATCAGAATGTCATAATAATGTGATGATAATCAGAATGCCATGATAATGTAATGATAATCAGAATGCCATGATAATCAGAATGTCATAATAAGGTAGTGATAATGAGAATGTGATGACAATGAAAATGCCATGATAATGTGATGATAATCAAAATGTCATGATAATGTGATGATTATGAAAATATCATGATAATGTAGTGATAATCATAATGTCATGATAATGTGATGATAATCAGATGGTAATGAGAATGTGATGATAATGAGAATGTCATGATAATGTCATAATAATCATAATGTTATGATAATTTAGTGATAATTAGAATGTCATGATAATACGATGGTAATCAGCATGTCATGAGAATACAATGATAATGTGACGATAATCAAAATACAATGATAATCTGAACGTCATAAGAATGCCATGATAATGAGAATGTCATGATAATGTGATGATAAACAGTGTAATGATAATGGGATGATAATTAAAATGCCACAATAATGAGAATGCCATGACAATGTGATGATAATGAGAATGTCATGATAATGTAGTGATTATCAAAATGTCATAATAATGTGATGATAATCAGAATGCCATGATAATGTGATGATAATCAGAATGCCATGATAATCAGAATGTCATAATAAGGTAGTGATAATGAAAATGTGATGACAATGAAAATGCCATGATAATGTGATGATAATCAAAATGTCATGATAATGTGATGATAATCAGATGGTAATGAGAATATGATGATGAGAATGCCATGATAATGTGATGGTAATGAGAATGTGGTGATAATGAAAATGTTATGATAATGCGATGATGATCAGAATGTCATGATAATGTGATGATGATCAGAATGCCATAATAATGAGATAATGATCAGAATGTCATGATAATGTGATGATAATCAGAATTTCATGATAATATGATGATAATGAGAAGGTCATGATAATGTGATGATAATCAGAATGTCATGATAATGTGATGATCATCAGAATTTCATGATTATATGATGATGATGAGAATGCCCTGATAATGTGATGATAATTAGAATGCCATGATGATGTAGTTATAATCAGAATGCCTTGATAATGTGATGATAATCAAAATACAATGATAATCAGAATGTCATGGCAATGCAATGATAATGTGACAATAATCAGAATACAATGATAATCTGAACTTCATGAGAATGCCATGATAATAAGAATGTCATGATAATGTTGATTATGATCATTGTAATGATAATGGGATGATTATGAGAATGCCACAATAATGAGAATGCCATGACAATGTGATGATAATGAGAATGTCATGATAATGAAATGATAACCAGAATATCATAATAATGTGATAATAATCAGAATGTCATTATAGTGTAGTGAAAATCAGAATGTCATGATAATGTGATGATATTCAGAATGTCATGAGAATGCCATGATAATCAGAATGCCATGATAATGTGATTATATTCAGTGTAATGATAGTGAGATGATAATGAGAATGCCATGATAATCAGAATGTCTTGATAATGTGATGATAATCAGAATGTCATGATAATGCAGTGATATTCAGAATGTCATGGTAATGGTGTGATAATCAGAATGTCATGATTAAGTTATAAAAATCAGAATGGCATGATAATGTGATGATAATCAGAATGTCATGATAATGTATTGATAATGAGAATATCATGATAATGTGATGATAATCAGAATGCCATGATAATTTAGTGATAATCAGAATGTGATGATAATCAGAATGTGATGTCATGATAATAAGTGTCATTATAATGTGATGATAATCAGATGTCATTATAATGTGATGATAATCAGAATGTGATGATAATCAGATAGTCATGATAATCAGAATGTAATGATAATGTGATGATAATCAGAATGTGATGATAATCAGAATGCCATGATAATATGATGATAATCAGAATGTTATGATAATGTAATGATAATCAGAATGTGATGATAATGAGAATGTTGTAATAATGTGATGATAATGAGAATGCCATGATAATGTAGTGATAATCAGAATGTCATGATAACCCCATGATAATGTGATGATAAGTATAATGATAATGGAATGATAATGAGAATGTCATAATAATGAGAATATCATGATAATGTGATGATAATCAGAATGTGACAATAATCAGAATGTCAAGATAATCAGAATGTCATGATAATGTGATGATAATCAGAATGTCATGATAATGTAGTGATAATCAGAATGTCATGATAATGTGATGATAATGAAAATGCCATGATAATGTAGTGATAATCAGAATGTCATGCGAATCCCATGATAATGTGATGATAAGTGTAATGATAATGGAATGATTATGAGAATACCATGATATTGAGAATATCATGATAATTTGATGATAATCAGAATGTCATGATAATGTGATAATAATCAGAATGTCATGATAATGTAGTGATGATCAGAATGTCATGATTATTTGCAGTTACATTTAAACACTTTGTTTTATGCGGACTAATATTATGGTATTTGACAAAAGAGGAACAAATAGTAATTGTTATCTTTATTATAATCTTGTAATCTATCTCAGACTTTACAAAAAGTTAGTTTAAACTTAACAAAGGAATGATCTATATATATTTATGTTATCACATGGTTATCAACAGTTCAGTTATTCAGCAACAAGCTGGAAAACAAGAAGAAAAACAAAGAAAAAAATTATTTCAGCTCAAAAACTTGAAAATATCAAAGATATTTTGATAACAATCTAGGAGAGCAACATAAAACACAAATGAAAAGAAAACTTGTTTTTGAGTCAAAGCCGGTGAGGGGCTACCATTACTAGGTTATTGACACTAACCCTACTAAATCTGGTCAAGGGCACCATTACTAGGTTACTGACACTAACCCTACTAAATCTTGTCAAGGGCACCATTACTAGGTTACTGACACTAACTCTACTAAATCCGGTCAAGGGCACCATTACTTGGTTACTGACACTTACCGTACTAAATGTGGTTAAAGGCACCATTACTAGGTTACTAACACTAACCCTACTAAATCCAGTCAAGGGCACCATTACTAGGTTACTGACACTAACCCTACTAAACTGGTCAAGGGCACCATTACTAGGTTACTGACACTAACCCTACTAAATCTGGTCAAGGGCACCATTACTAGGTTACTGACACTAACCCTACCAAAAATATGAAAATTAACTGAAAGTAGGAAAATGGTTTCTGCTTAAAAACTTTCCACATGGTATTTGAATACATCTGAAGTAAAGGTTAAGAGTTTTTGTTCTAAGTCAAGGTCATAATCACCATTACTAAAAATAGCAAAATGGTTTCCACTTAATGACTCAAGCTGCATACAAGATAATTATATCGATGGAATCTTAGGTTTCAGACTCAGGAAGAGGAAACTTCTGACCATGGTTATGTCCTTGTTACTTAAAGTAGAATACATTAAATGAAAGTTTATAGCAGGAGATTAACTTGTAAGCTTTTAGTTTTGTCAACAAGCATTGATTGTTTAGAATTTAGTATGTGCCCTACTATGTTATAGTTCGGTTTTCAAATTATGTCAACATTAATTACATAAATTTTCGATGGCCCAAGAAATCTAGTCGCTAAATGATTAAGAGTTTGTTCCTACTGAGCATGTGTGAAAGAGTGAAAATATAGGCCGAGCCCGAGTAGCTCAGTCTGTGATGCTTCTGACTATCAATCCAGGGGTCGTGAGTTTGAATCCTAGCCCAGCAACAGTCTCCGTGATGATTGATATATGACATTGTGTCTCATTATCATTCGTCTCTCATTGCTGATTCAAGTGGGAAATTTATCAGTTACTTGCAGATATGGGGTGTGCTCGAGTACTGGTTAACCTTTCAGGATCCCAGGAAACAGTGACTAGGTTAACTGATCATCTGTTAGCCCTCAATGGTATAAAAATGATGCTAAATATTTAATCAATTAATCAACATGTCATTCATGTGACAAGAATATGCGTCACTGGAATGTTGTTTTTAACAATTTTCAAAAATACTGTGGCCGGGTGGGGATTCAAACTCAGGACCCCGGAATTGATGATTGATGAATGGCATGTATTTGTATTAAACTATGGAAGTCTTAAAGTCATACTGAAAGGCATGGATGTCTTATGGTATATATTATTTAGATTGTCAATCATGAGCCAGTATGAATGAAGTTGTTTCATGGAAAGTGAAGTTAACCACTGTTCAGATCAATTGTGCAGGTCTGTGTTCAGTTCTTTACTCCATTTACTCTTTACTCCATTTGCATTTTAATTGGACTCTCCCAAACTCAAAAGCCACTCATAGTCAATTTCCATGAATAGATACATTTTACACATTTATTCTGATAGAACAGAAAACAGTGCATAGCCTGTTCTGATTGCTTGTTATGATCAATAAGAACTGGTTCTACACTGTTTTCAAAAGCCTTCTATATTAGGTGTTCAAAGGTATCCATATAAAGTTAAAGGTTAAACATGTTTAATGTGTCTATAAGCTTGTATGTTTCTCAAAGTAAATGGAAATCAGATAACATCAGTGCTGTTCCTCCATTTCTCCTTCAGTCACATGATTAAACACAAGCAAATAGTTTTCAATGGTGTTTGCTTTGTTAAAATGAAAAACGTTAACAGTGAACATGTCGTTCATTTGACTTTGAGTTATCAAAGGTTAGCAAACACATTAAATATTTAATAGATTGAACACAACCCGGGTAAAATATTTCCACAACTATCTCAAGGTCATACAAAGCCAAAGGTCATATGGCACCAAGGTCAAGAAAAGGTCTCATGGTCAGTGGCATATTTTATTTGGTCACCTTTCTAGGACATGTAGAATATCACACATCCTCAGACCTGTAGTTTTGATATCCTTCTTTATAGTTCAAACATTTTTAACCAATGACAATTGAGGGATTTTTAAAAATAACTTATTTTCATACCATTTCCTTGCTGACCCACTTAATCATTAAGTGGTACAAAATAAATATTTTTGAACATCCCTCACCTGTAAAAATTGTTTGAACTATAACTGTTAGTCAAATTAAGTTGTGCACTTCACTCACTGCGCTTTGTTACCCCAAACTTAGTTTCATCAGAATATCAATAAATGATCAGCAACCTTTACATAAAATACCATTAGACCATCAATCGTAAAAACTACATCACAACTTTTTGAAAGATTTCAGCATTTCCTTGACAACAGTCTGGTACTTTCTGTTCAGCAGATGCTCATATTTCAGAACAGACTTGTCCACAATATATTGCTCACCACATTGCATGTTTTCATCAGACTGTGTTGTACATTTCCTGTAATGGTGTATTAAAGCCGTGGAACTGCTGACATCGTAGGTGGTCACGTTATACGTCTGGTTCACTGTCCGTGATATATGATGAATGCCCATCTCAACAATTTCTTCCGGAATAGCAATCAATTTTGTCCGAACCTTACTTATCACATCATTTCTTTGTCGGCTTCTGAGAAAGGATAGTTTTGAAATATTGGTTGATTGGGATGTATTTTGAGAATCATTTCCAATATTTTCAGGATCAAAAAATGCGCTTTGAAAACTAAATCCAGCTGTTTGTGTGTTTGCAGAATTTGAAGAGTCTTTTTCTAATCTTTGTAACAATTTTGGCCAATCAAAATCATTTCTTGGAATGATAATTTCATCAATGTCAATAAAAGCTGTATAGTGATAACCGCTCATGGTCCTGTAGAGGCAGTCTTGGATAGAAATGATTTGTCCATTGTACCAGATGTAGTCATATGTTTCTTCCGGTATTTTCCAATTAATTTGTGTCAAGATTTTTTGTTTTTCATAGTATTTTAATAATTGAGTCATATCACTGGAGATGTTCATTACATAAACGAATACTTGATCAACCTGTTGAATCTTAACAAGTTCAATAAATTGTATAAAATTTGATATTTTTATGGAACCAAAGAGTGGTGGCACACAAACAGCGATCTTGAAGGCTTTGTCCTGTGTATTATCTTTATTTTCATTGTTTTTCACAATCATTTCTTTCTCAAAGTCTGTATCACTTGTTTTATCAATTAGACCATGTTTCCGTAAGTTCTGTTTTAGATTAAATTTCAGTTTATCTTTTTCTCTGAGAATATAAGCATCAGCTAGTTTTTTGTTTATCTGGGAAAGCGTGTCAGGGTCATTAGTCACAATGTTCTCCAGTGAATACTTGCCTTCCAAACTTGATTGGTGAAATTTATTTCCTCGTTGCGTTGAAATGTCACTGTCATCCATCAGCGTAGAAACTTTCTTTCTATTAATTGGCAACAAGTCCAGACTAATATATGAATCTGTCGTTTCTGTGACTGGTGTGCTCAGTCCACTAAGGCTTTGTAAATAAACTTTTCTTGGAATGATCTCAACACTTAGTGGGGCGTTACACAAGTACATAAAACCTCCATACTGCTTCCCGTGGTTTTCGCACATTTCATATTTAGTTGCCAATATCCATGGATCAAAGCCTCTGTTGGTATACCGGCACACCAGGTTTTCTGTGGAATCCAGTTTAGAAATAGCCATTATTCGTACGACTGGTGCATCATGGTCTAAATTGTCACGATCATCATAATAAGCGGAAAAGACAGAGATGTTTCCAATAGATTTGAATACCAAATTTTTGTCATTTGGATTTCTTTGATTAATGTGGTATTCATGAATGATTTCAGCAAGAATTTTACGTTTTCTTTTAACGCTGTTCTCAAATAAAACATGATTATACAAATCTTGGTTGCTGTAGTGATTTTCATCAATGCTTTCATATGAGGTTTGCGTATGATTTGCCGTCAAGAATATTGTGTTTTGTCCCTGTATCCAGGCAGCATTCTTGTTTGCTAGGTGCTTGTTGGATATCCATGACAACATATTTATAGTAACTGTCCCATATATGACAAGCATGCCAACAACCATGTACTTCACTGCACATTTTATTAACATTCTTGACTTTGGAGAAATTTGTCGTAGAGCGGGTAGCCTTTACAGTTTCTCTGTCAAATTACATTGTTACTTTGGAGAGAGTCTGGCATAGAGCGGGTAAACTTTACAGTTTCTCTGTCAAATTACATTGTTACTTTGGAAAGAGTCTGGCGTAGAGCGGGTAAACTTTACAGTTTCTCTGTCAAATTACATTGTTACTTTGGAGAGAAACTGTCGTAGTGCGGGTAAACTTTATGGTTTCTCTGTCAAATTACGTAAGTCCTAGCTCACTGTTTCAATGTTTTATGTTATACTTCCTGAGTTTTAAGATAAAGCTTCATGTATCTTGAATCACTTTTATAAAATTCATTTTCAGCAAAAAGATTCACAGTATTTGTACAATAAACATCACGGTCCTCCATGAATTTTCTAGTTCTCCTCTACATGTGTATATAGATGACATTTCTCATAATTATTCATCTTCTCATTTTGTTTATTGTTTTCATTCTCCTGAAAATAAAACAAGAACTCACTGTTAGTTTTGCTGATATGATATTTTATTGTGAATTTTTTTTCTTGTTTTCGGTTCAGGTCTTTAAAGCCCTGTCCAAAATTTTGAGCTAGAACTGTAACTGTCAGCTATTGCTGAAGGACAGTCATTGTACTCAGATTTGCATAAAGTGGCGCATTATTATAAGTAGTTATTCCCCCGGGAACTTTCCTTTGCCTCCAGTTTTTCCCATATCAAGACCACTATAACACTTAAAAGTTACACCCATACCATTGAGATTAAATTCCATATGCTAAATGGTTTCTTTGTGGAATACGGTTTGTAGCAAATTGCAAATGGTAAACTTTTTGTGTGTTTATTTTTAAATTATATATTATAGGTAACTAATTACAGTTTCTTGCAAGAAACAATTAATTTCAAGTGATAATTTAACATCAAATGTTTGACATCTTTTATGAAATATTTTGCAATTTTATGAAAGAATTTTGAAAAATTGATATTTTGAATGAGGTTAAAAAAAAAAGAAGAAATTTGGACGAATTTTGTCTCCGTCTATCCAGATGAATATTGCTGTTTACAGTGATTAGAATGAATGGATCCTGATAGAATCTAGCAGACGGAAATATCTGCCAGCAGAGGAGATATTTGCTGAGAGTACATTTATCACGCTGGTTGCTTTTTGTAGGATAATTGCTACAAAGTCTTCTTGTAGTCGATCTATCTTTCTTTCTATCTATTAAATACTGGATCACCCCCTCCTGAGGAATATATGCAGGAGCCTCATTTCTATATGCACAGGAGCCTCGTTACTGGGAAAGATTTTTTTTTTTTTAAACCTTTTAAACCACTTTTGTTAGATTTTTTTTCAAAATATACATGTACAGGCAAACCTGTCTTAAGCAGCAAGTCAGGGGAAGAAGCAAAAGTGGCCTTTTAAGACAGGTTGTTGCTGAATACAATCATGTTAATTTGCTCTGAAAGTATAGAAATGGGAAAAAGAAAATATGGTTGTTTAAGACAGGTGGCTGCTTATTAGAGGTGACTGCTTACACAGTTTTGACTGTATTCTTAAAATAACTGAAGGGTTTCATTAAAAAAGATGGTTATAAAGCTTTTTTTTTTTAGATACATTCATGAGCTTGTACAAAGTTCTAAATATTACACGATTTTCATTTACCTGCTCTCAAAAGAATGAATGAATAGGGTTTTATGGCGTACCAACACATTATAGGTTATTCGACGCCAACAGGAAGGAAGATTCTAGGTTCACTCTACATGTACAAAAACAACAAATTAACATACAGATTAAAAAAAATACACCAACAAATGAATATGCAGAATGAACCTAGAACCTTGATACCTGCAGAACTGCAGAGTTTCAGCAAATTCTATTGTATTACTCAAATTGTCAGTTCTTACGACATGCATGAGCCACAGTATTCCTATTCTTGCCATCACTCATATGGCTCCCTGGAACCAAACAGGGGTTGATAATATAACCACAATAGTGAACATGACAAAAAATGATAAAATGAACATGACACCCATTCGGAGGATTCCTACCCCTCTGCAGAGATCGGCAGTGATTCTATTCTTAGACAGAACCACACATACTCTCTCAAAAGAAGCAAACTTTAAAAAGATTTCTATCTGCTGGATGACTTGTTATTCAGGTCTGACCATCACAACATAGATAATATACCTGAATACTAAGTGTTATTTTTTAAGAGGCAAGCAGATCAAGCTGGTGATTGGACCTGTAACCTCTTGTATTAGCGGATACGCTATCCCCTGCATAAAAATACCACATGGCTTGGATGTTTTTCTTAATAGCACCAGTGCTAAGTGAATTGTCACTTTAGAACAAAACATCTTAATTATATGCTGCCATTGTTTAACTCAGACCAGCAATAAAATCTCAATGTTAGTTTTTGGGTTTGAAAAGTTCACTTTTGTACATACACATACATGGAGCATATGGTCTACTGGTAGAGCATCATACCCAGAATCAGGGGGTCGTGGGTTCGATCCTCTATCACGGCTATATGTCCTGTTCTGGTTGAGTAAAATGCTTTATCTACATATGCATAGTACTGGTTCCACCCAAGAAGGCTTTGAGCATGATTGGTATAAGTTGTAAGAACTTGTTTCACAATCAATGTAAAGTAAATAAATTTTAAAACAGTCTAAAATAGAACAATAGTTTTGGAGCTTGTGAAAACATCACAGTTATTACATAATTATACAGATATAAACCAGAAACATGGGGTACATTTATTGCTGCACGCAGACACATGTTATAGCACACTGTTAGTCTCCTTAAAGACCAAATAACCAAATAAAACATCTCCTGGGGCATCCCTAATCTATTTATCATCCTCCATTGCAATATTGATAGTGATGCCTAATTCATTTGACTGATGTTTTATACCAATGATCAGAAAGTTTCTGAAAGGCCACATTTTATGAATCTTGCATCGTTCATCTAGTATTCATAAGCAGGACCCATGTGGCTACTGTGCCAGAATAAAACCAGCTGTCCATATATCTGAAGAGAAGGAATCCTTCAAATGAGAATATTGTTCTGTCCATTTATCATTTTTTAAGACTCGAGAGTCTGGTTTACAGGCCCAGGAGAGTTTAAATATAACATCATAACACTGACTTACATGACGCTGATGTCACAGTCATGCAGTTACACGTGGGGCAACATCCATGAGGAAGTCTGAAATTTCTTTGTTTATGGAGAATTAGCATAATATCGTTTTTTAACTTTATACTAATTTATTTGAGCTAGTTTGCGGGCTCCGAACTTATATGAACTGCTCTCGAGTCTGCTTCCTGGGTGGTACCAGTACTGATGTTGTATTTAGATAGGCCAGCAGAGTGAGCTGGGGATGGAACTTCAACCTGTAGCATGAGTAAGCCAACATTGTATCCACTGCTCTACTGCCACGCTTAATACCGGTTTAAAGTCTCTATACTTCTTTAACTTGCTCATTGTAAGAAAATAGATATGCTGAACCTGGGCTGCCAACTATAAGTGTAAAACAATGGAGCTTGTGTATGGCTGTGTTGTCTGTAAATATTAAAAGAAATGACAAAGCAAGGCATTGTGGTTTTTTTTTAGAGTTACTCCAATTCTTTATTAGTTTTCCCACCTCATTTCTCGACTTCTCCATTTCATTTTCTCAGGATTGATTTGAAGTTTTGTGGAATTTGCTTCAAATTTATCTTCTAATACAATTTCCTCAAATTTAAGAGGTTTATGTCTAAAACGACAGACATCTCGAGTACTTCAGGGCAATTTGAAAGTAATAAAATTTAGTTTGGCCAATAGAGAGAGAGAACTTTAATTTGATTAGAAAATCGAAACTCTAACATTGCAGAATTCAACTGAGAAAGGCATTAATGCTTAGTGCTTTACATAGCCAAGATGATAGACTGACCTTGTTGACTTCCATTCACTTCAGCTCGATGTTCACTAGTGTTTAGTATGGTTATTCTATTCTAAGATTTTATCGGCACCATGTACATTACCATGATTATGCTATAATGCAAGTCATTGTGATAGTATGGATGAGGGGGTGGGGGTCAGGGAAATGATCCTCCACCACGATTTATAATGTGTCGTGTCCTTGAGCAAGACACTTTATTATCTGCATATGCTTGATACTGGTTCTACCCAGGATGACTTGTCTTAAGAAAACTTTTGTAAGAACATATTTCACAATCAGTGTAAAATAAATAAATTTAAAACATTAGGATCAGTGGTAGACCATTCACCAGACCTAAAGAAAGTTGCAGGTTGAATCCACAAGTTTGTCATAGACACTAACGAACCTTTATGTTGCAGCATATTATAATACTCATGTTCAAGAAGGTTATAACATTCTTTATTGGAATTACAAAATATTGTAGGTGATACTTAACACAATGCAATACAATATAATACAATAGGGTACATTATAACACAGTACAATACAATATAGGATGCAATATGACACAAGACAATGCAATAGGATACATTATGACACAATTCAATGCAATATGACACAATACAATATGAAACAATACAATATGACACAATACAATAGATACAATATGACAATACACTACAATATGATACAATATAATACAATATGACACAATACAATACAATATGACACAATACAATATAGGAAGCAATATGACACATGACAGTACAAAATGGCACAATACAGTAGGGCACAATATAATACAATAGGATACAATATGACAGACTAAAAGATCAAACATTATAATACAATATAACAACATACAATAAAATATAGAATAAAATAATATAGTACAATACAATACAACACATTGTAATTCAGTACAATACAGCACCTTTCATTATGACAATAAAATACAACACCATAAATAACAGCACAACACAATAATTACATGTATACTCTCTGTGATGATTGATATAAGATGTTTCATCTCATTGTCATTTGTGTCTCACCACTGATTCAAGTGGGAAAGTTATCAGTTACTTGCAGAGATGGGTGTGCTTGAGCAATGGTTGACATTCAGGATCCAAGGAAAGAGTGGTTAGGTTAACTGATCATATGTTAGCCCTTGATAACATAAATGCTGATGAATTATATTACATATTTATCTATATGCATTAAGATGTAAGATATAAATATTGCATGATCTTGATAAGTATATATATTCCAAAATACTGATTGTTTAAATCATTTGAAAATATATGTTATGTTCGTTTCCCTGCCGCCTTTTCGTAAGAGGTTCCAAGCACTTCATTTTAGGCATCTAATACTTGTATGGCATAAAATGAAATTCTCAAATTGATTTATAAAATCAGGAGAGAAATGAAGTACAAGGCTTTTAGCTTTGACAGTCCCATTAAGGAAATTGAGATGGGAATTTCCAATAAGTGACATGATTTATGGACTCCTCATGTTTTATTCATAGGACATTTGTTTTCCAGCGTCCAATATTGTTATAACCATGTCTCGATATCTCTCCAATATTGTTATAACTTGCTCTCCACTCATCTCACCGGGAGAAGAAATGACCAGAAAAGGATAATGCTTGAAAGAACAATTTATGCCATTTCAATGGAAAGTGGATTTTAGGAATCTAGGCATGATAAGAAAAGTTTCTATTGAGTATGTTTTTTCGCAATTCTTTAGGTAATCTTTCAACAATATCAACGTGGTGCCTCACTGCTTGTGTAATTTCTATTTTGCTGCCACTATGAAATATCCTGCCGTGGACACATATTATGATATGTGTAATATGATACACAACCAAGTCAATATAGTAATAAGATCTCGAACAAATCTTTTTTTTAATTGATATACTACATTATAGTTACAGAGTTCATTTAGTAAAATTTAGCAATAATGAAACCCAAAAGGAGCGACTGGAGTTTCTTAATTGCTAATTTTTAACTAAATGAAGGCTAACTGGCTTAGTGTTGAATGTCATTTGACTGACAGTTTGACATCATTTAACTGACTCTGGGCAGAGCTATGATGAAAGCTGAGATGATTGATGTTTAAAAGTTGATGTTTGTTAAGGCTGTTTCTAAGCTCACATGGCTTTGTAGTTTGTACATGACTCGTTCAGAATTATATCAAAGGTGGAGTCTGTGCAATGCTATTCATGCTTAATAAACACGCTTAAGAACAAACTTGATAATATTAATTACATTATTTTGTAGTCTATTGTAACAAATAAGAGCGACACAATTTTGAAAATTGAAGCGATTCAATTGGTTGTCAAATGAGATTAAACACTTAAGTTATCAGTAGGTACTGGTTAATCTTCCGGGAACCCAGGAAAGAGTGGTTAGGTTACAGGTAACTTATTGTCAACCCGTTGTCTGCCCGAGGTAAGAAACATTTTCCAATCAATAGCATCTGTAGAGGTCTATGTATTTAATTAATACTTTGTGTGTACCTGTAGTTATAAGTTATGGCAAGTTATGGCCCTTTTTCGACTTAATTTTTGGTAAAAAATTGATTTCGAATCCATAGCTGGGGCATTTGTACTGGCAGACACATTTCTAGTGGTTTTTTTTATGAATTTGACAATATGTGGATGACTTACTTTGGTCCTGAATTGGAACATTGAAATATTTAAGTTTTAGTTTATACTATCGGTAATTCATTTTAGCTTAATTGCTCTAAGCTATTATGAACCATTATTGAGTCTACTTCCTGCATAGAGCAAGTACTGATTGTTAGGATTTGAGAGCATTGAGTCGTGCTGGGGATCAAACCCGCAACCTCTGGCATGAGTGACAAACGCTCTATCTACTACACTAGGTTCTGCTTATTTAGCATGTGAACCAAGCACCTGCATTTTAATAGGATCTTTAAACAAGTTATACAGCAGTAATATAATAATAAAATCTTGAAAAGATTCAGTGGATGGCAATATCATCTGCCTGAATTATTGATATATTACACAATTCATTGTTAATCATATTTCTTGATTATTCTGTGTGAATTGATTAATGGCAATTAAACCCATTCCAGAAGCTTTATTTATTCTTCACAGGTTAGTCATTATTGGATGAGATGTTTTGCCATTATGATGAAATATAATATATATATATATATATTTTTTAATGGTTTTATCGCCATTTTTCAACACATTTCAGGGTCATACCAAAGACTTTAAAAATGGTACTAGAAGCTTCCTTGCTTGACGCTCAGCATTTAGAGGAGAGTTCTAGGTCTGGTCGGCCCGGTGTCAGTATAATGCCACTGGGTTGGGTATCATACCATGTGTCTGTGGCATGATACTCCAGCGTGACAGCACTTACAATACTGTCTCAAGTAGACACCATCGCGATATGACTGAAAAATTGTTGAAAGTGATGCTAAACACCATACAACATCAACACATTTCAGGTTATATACGGCATATGTAATTTTACTGGTGGAGGAAAACCTCAGACAGTAGAACCACCGTCCTTCCACAAGTAACTCAGGCAAACTTTCTCACATAAAGTTTTTTGACTGAGTGGAACTCGAACCTACAACCTTAGTGGTGAGAGGTAAGTGATCTTGAGAAGGTGCCTTAGACCACTCAGTCACAGAGGACCCTCAATGTATAATACATAAATAGTTTAATTCAACTTCTGATGAGTTTTTGCATTAAATTTGATATTCTGTGATGATGTCAATGTAATAATGTTTTTTGGCAAACTCTCGTCTCTAATAGGTCTGATTATTTTTGGGTTGGGTTTTGAGTAATTAAAACTAGGTTTAAGTTAACTGAAAGAGGGTTGAAAACAATGCCCAACACCATTAATAAACAAAAAACAAACCAGACAAGTAGAAAAGATGGTCATAATAGCCTGGAATATAGGATGGTAATGAATGCCTGGATTAGTTTAGGAGATAGGACGGTAATGAGTGCCTGGAATAGTTAAGGAGATAGGACAGTTATGAATGCTTACAATAGTTAAAGAGATAGGATGGTTATGAATGCCTGGAATAGATAAGGAGATAGGATGGTTATGCCTGCCTGGAATAGATAAGGAGATAGGATGGTTATGAGTGCCTGGAAAAGTTAAGGAGATAGGACGGTAATGAGTGCCTGGAAAAGTTAAGGAGATAGGATGGTTATGAGTGCCTGGAAAAGTTTAGGAGATAGGACGGTAATGAGTGCCTGGAAAAGTAAAGGAGATAGGATGGTTATGAGTGCCTGGAAAAGTTAAGGAGATAGGATGGTTATGAGTGCCTGGAATAGATAAGGAGATAGGATGGTTATGAGTGCCTGGAAAAGTTAAGGAGATAGGATGGCTATGAGTTCCTGGAAAAGTTAAAGAGATAGGACGGTAATGAGTGCCTGGAAAAGTTAAGGAGATAGGATGGTTATGAGTGCCAGGAATAGTAAAGGAGATAGGATGGTTATGAGTGCCTGGAAAAGTTAAGGAGATAAGATGGTTATGAGTGCCTGGAATAGTAAAGGAGATAGGATGGTTATGAGTGCCTGGAAAAGTTAAGGAGATAGGATGGTTATGAGTGCCTGGAATAGTAAAGGAGATAGGATGGTTATGAGTGCCTGGAAAAGTTAAGGAGATAGGATGGTTATGAGTGCCGGGAAAAGTAAAGGAGATAGGATGGTTATGAGTGCCTGGAATAGTAAAGGAGATAGGATGGTTATGAGTGCCTGGAAAATTAAAGGAGATAGGATGGGTGCCTGGAATAGTAAAGGAGATAGGATGGTTATGAGTGCCTGGAAATATTAAGGAGATAAGATGGTAATGAGTGCCTGGAAAAGTAAAGGAGATAGGATGGTTATGAGTGCCTGGAAAGGTAAAGGAGATAGGATGGTTATGAGTGCCTGGAATAGTAAAGGAGATAGGATGGTTATGAGTGCCTGGAAAAGTTAAGGAGATAGGATGGTTATGAGTGCCTGGAATAGTAAATGAGATAGGATGGTTATGAGTGCCTGGAAAAGTTAAGGAGATAGGATGGTTATGAGTGCCTGGAATAGTAATAAAGATAGGATGGTTATGAGTGCCTGGAAAAGTTAAGGAGATAGGATGGTTATGAGTGCCTGGAAAAGTTAAGGAGATAGGATGGTTATGAGTGCCTGGAAAAGTTAAGGAGATAGGATGGTTATGAGTGCTTGGAAAAGTTAAGGAGATAGGATGGTTATGAGTGCCTGGAAAAGTAAAGGAGATAGGATGGTTTTGAGTGCCTGGAAAAGTTAAGGAGATAGGATGGTTATGAGTTCCTGGAATAGTAAAGGAGATAGGATGGTTATGAGTGCCTGGAATAGTAAAGGAGATAGGATGGTTATGAGTGCCTGGAATAGTAAAGGAGATAGGATGGTTATGAGTGCCTGGAAAAGTAAAGGAGATAGGATGGTTATGAGTGCCTGGAAAAGTAAAGGAGATAGGATGGTTATGAGTGCCTGGAAAAGTAAAGGAGATAGGATGGTTATGACTGCCTGGAAAAGTTAAGGAGATAGGATGGTTATGAGTGCCTGGAAAAGTTAAGGAGATAGGATGGTTATGAGTGCCTGGAAAAGTTAAGGAGATAGGATGGTTATGAGTGCTGGGAAAAGTAAAGGAGATAGGATGGTTATGAGTGCCTGGAAAAGTTAAGGAGATAGGATGGTTATGAGTGCCTGGAAAAGTTAAGGAGATAGGATGGTTATGAGTTCCTGGAAAAGTAAAGGAGATAGGATGGTTATGAGTGCCTGGAAAAGTTAAGGAGATAGGATGGTTATGAGTGCCTGGAAAAGTTAAGGAGATAGGATGGTTATGAGTACCTGGAAAAGTTTATACTTATTAACCTGACAAGAGAGCGACTAGCCACACTGGCCACATGGCATTCTTTATCCAAGTAAATACAACGCAGTGTCTGTCAATATGGATAATCAACTTGTATAATTGACAGACCGAGTCATATTAATTTTTGATAGATTGATTGTGAACAAAAGCTCCAAGTTTATATAAAGTAGTCCCAAGTCTTTTTCTTGGTAGAACCAGTAACCCTAACCAGTACCGAGTGATTTTTTGTTAGAGACATCGGGTTGGGCTTTGGATCTGGCAGCCTCTGGCACAAGCAGCCAGCACTCTATCCACTACACTGCCATCAAACTTGAAAAAGGGAAAGAAAAGCAAACTATTGAATTTCATTATTGTTGGTTTTTGGTAAGAATCCATATTATTACTGTTACCATGGTAACTGTCCTCCTGCTATCATTGAAATTAAATGTCAAAGCAAACATTGTAACAAAAAATTCCATGCAGTGTTTGACATTTTACGCTAATTACAGTTTATGATCTTCTTTAATTTATTTCATGACCAAACTTAAAATGGCATTTCATGTGTTTCTATTCAATATTGAGTGTCATTTTTATGCCATCGAGGGCTAACAGATGATCACTGTTTCCTGGGACCCTGGAAGGTTAACCAGTACTCAAGCACACCCCATCTCAACAAGTAACTGATAATTTTCCCACTTGAATCAGCGGTGAGAGATGAATATAATGAGAAAAGATGACATATATCAGTCATCACAGAGACTGTTGCTGGGTGGGAATTCGAACTGGCGACCCCTGGATTGATAGTCAGATGTGTAACAGACTGAGCTAATACGGCCCAGCTCTCTGTGGATATAGTTGGGTTACAGATTGTTTGGAATTCATCCAGATATAAAATTTTATAAAATTATTCTGTCTGTAAGATGTAAAAAACACCAATGTTTATTGTGATCCATGTGATACAAAATCATCAAGTGGTAGTCAGGCAGAGGTGAACAAACTAAAAAAAGAAGTGTGCACAATAATTTTTCAAGAGAAAAAATATTTTGGGAAAAATACTTTCTACTGAATTGGAATCTAGAATAATAACAATACATATAGTTTGTACATAAGCTTAAACTTCTAACTCACAAAACCTTTTGCTATTTGAAACATTTGAAATATTAGGAATTATAGCATAAAGCCATTTCTTTATACTTTTGATGGGAGCTTACTGCAGGCTCTATTACCTCAGCCAATAGCATGTCTTGACTTGTAATCCAGGGGTTAAATTAAGTTCAAATCCCAGCCCAGCCATATAGTCTCCTTTGTAATTGATATACAACATTGCATCTCACTTTCGTTCTTCTCTAACTGCTGATTCAAATGGGAAAGTTACTTGTTAAGGTTGTTGTGCTCAAGTACTGATTAACTTTTTTGGATCCCAGGAAAGAGTGGTTAGGTTAATTGATCGTCTGTTAGCCCTGGATGACGTAAAAATGAAGCTAGATATTCAAATCCAATCAAGTTTTTAAATAGTCAAAATCGTATAAATTCTATCTGATTTTTGTGTTATATCATAAATTTTGGCCATGGTGATCAGGCATTAAATGTTTCCTTTGTTTGGCTGTCTTTTTGTTTGTTGTTTGTCCGTCTGATGCAAAGAATTGGTTTCTGACCAAGAACTTCTGAAGAGATATTTATATTTGATTACTATTGGGTGTTTACCTGTATAATTGTTAAAAACAGGGCAAGCTTGATATATGTCTGCACAGCAGCAGTGGTCTAGTGGTTAAGTTTTCACCTCTGTTAGCCCGGAAGGCATAGAACCACCATTGGAAAAGGAAATGCTTCCTAGGGATAGTTGCATAATGGCAGCTATAAATATTCTTTTTTTTTCTCTTTTTAAGAAATGCATTTTGCTAAATTTTTTACTCTAATTGTATTATTAATGTATTTTTAACACTTTGAAAGCATTGCCATATTTTGATTTTGAATTAAGAAAACAGTGTAGTCACACTGAAAATATCTTGTAACTATGCCATATTATGACCCCTACTTTTGGTAGTGCAGAGGTTAACAAACAGTAAAATGTAAGTTTCACTTCTTTCATTTGATTCTCTTTTTAACCCTTTACTTCATATAGACGCCTTTGGACACCTCTAATATAGAAAGCATTAATTCACCACATATCAGCAATGGGTGAATTATGTTTATATTAACTGACAGAGTGGAAAACAGTGCAGGAAGTGTTCAGATTGCTCGTTATGAGCAATCTGAACTCTTCCTGCACTGTTTACAAAGGCCTTCTGTGATTGTTGCGGGAAAACGCATATCTATGGAGTAAAGGGTTAAATATGCCATTTTTTTTATTTACTAGGGTAAGCATTATGGTTAGAATAAAGAACAAAAATCAGTGGATGTCATAAAAGTATGTAAGATATTCAAATAAACAAAAAAACTTGCCATATAAGTTTTATTAATGGCATCACAACAGTATTTACCAGTATGTAGTATTACAAATAAACAACTCATTCCAATTTATTCTTATTTTGCATCAGAACTTAAATGCTAGTGAAATTTTAAGTGAGTTCAATATTCCAGACAAAAAAATGTAGTTATGTGGCTCATGTTTTGCCAACATATTAAAGTATAAACTTAAAACTTCAAATCAGAAAAAAAGCATCCAGTTGATCCTGATTTTAGACTGGCTCCAGAAAAACTGCATTTTGTTTCATTGATATTAATTGAAGAATATTTACTTAACCAGTCTTAATAGAGTTAAGTTTTAAATAAAACTTAAAAAAGGGTTGGTGAAACAGAAGACTATATAACATTTTAGCCTAAGAAAAGCAGCCAGGTGACCATGATTTTTTTTAACTGTTTACTGTAAAACTGCATAATGTTTCATTGAAAATGATTATATAATAGATAAATAGCCATTCAAAACTTAGTTAAGTATTTAAGTGTAAAATGTTGGTGAAAGTTGTAGAAGCCGGGATGAAGTTTCAGTTTCAATATGCAGTACTATGTCAAAAACCTTTTCATAATATAACAATAAGTTGCAATGATTAATGCAGTTTTGGAACTCTTTTCTTCATAAAATATAACAATTAGTATACCAGTATGACGAGAATTTGTTGTTATTGTATGGTGTTTAGCGTCGCTTTCAACAATTTTTCAGTCATATCGCGACGGTGTCTACTTGAGACAGTATTCTATGCGCTGTCACACTGGAGTATCATGCCGCAGACACATGGTATGATACCCTACCCAGTCACATTATACTGACACCGGCCGACCAGACCTAGAACTCTCCTCTAAATGCTGAGCGTCAAGCGAGGAAGCTTCTAGAACCATTTTTAAAGTCTTTGGTATGACCCGGCCGGGTATTGAACCCATGACCTTCCGCATGCGAGGCGGACGCTCTACCACTAGATCACACCGCGGTCTTTATGATGAGAAACATGGCTTTTTTTTTTTTAAATAGTCAGCAAATCTGATATTTTCATTAATGTTTGAAAGTCTTTTTTTTTTAATAGACATTACCAGTAAATTGGTCAATGGCCATATTATATTGTAAATATATCTCAAACTTAATTATTTTTATTATTATAAAATATTCTGGTTTAAATTCAAAATCTGGCTCAAAACCAACCTAACCACTTTATATTACCAATAAACCTTTTTATTGAATATTGGTTATTGATTTGTTCTTTATACTGATAATTAATCTTTTTTTATTTAAATAATGTTTATGAAAGCGCTTAGTCACAGCAGTCTTTTGTTTAAACTCTTCAATAAGCTAAAAATATTTTTTATGTAATTTGAAAAATTCATATTTTAATATATAAAAGAACTAAAATTGTGGAAAAAATTATCAATACTTACCCTGTATTTTTCCCAATAACCTAAGAAAGATTCCAGTTTGTGAATTTATTTTGTTTGTAAACTCTGTGGCTATATCATGAAGAATAAGTAGGCAATAAGCCGGAGTTGTTATCGATCACCCGAATTTTTCTTATCAGTCTCTATCAGTCAGGTTCCAAAATGAATTACCGTAGCTACTGCCCCAGTGTTAGCACATCAGGTTCTCTCAGATCCTCCATCGTAGATATCTCCCAGCTCTCTGTCTATGTTGTTACACTGTGACAGTTGTGTTACCCCCTGTTTTCAGATTCTCCAATTATTGGAAAAGCATGATATCATATTTAAATACATAGAGTGGTTTCATCAATTAATCAATTAATAGAAACGAATGAATATTATTGGTTACATGTGTATGTAATCATGTTGAATAATAGATGCAGAAATGTAAACATGAGTACTTGATTGGTTTTTAATTAATTAGTGTATAACTTTTTTAACAGGAATATGGATCATAAAAAAATAAGATATTCTTTCATGCATACAGTCAAACCTGTATTAAGCAGCCACATTCGCTATTTCCCATTTCTATGCTCTTAGGAAAAATTAACCTGTATTAAGCAACAACCTGTCTTAAAAGGCAACTTTTGCTCCTTCTATTGATTGGCTGCTTAAGACAGGTTTGACTGTACATGGTTGAGGTAAGGATTTTCCGAAGTTTTTACTGTTTTTTATCAGAACCAAGGTTTGTCGAGGTTCCTGTCAAAACCATAATTTTCAGCTCGAACATAATGACAGTCATGAGTGATTCTTTATCTCACGTGACCACTTGAAGAATTATGTAAGAGGCATTAAGTGTTATCCCTGTCCATCCAGCAAAAAATTGGTTTCCGATCAATAACTTCTGAAAGGGTCAACGTTTCAATATTACAATATTTCAGGTGTACCTGTACATTTATAAAACACAGGTCAGTTCGATATTTTTCAACATGGGTCAAACTTTAGAGGAGTTATAGCCCCTTTTCAATTTAACTTTCTGTAAAAATTTGGTTTGTGATCAATTTAGTTGCAGGGAGCATTCATGTCAACAGCCACATTTCTAGTTGATATGACAATTGTCCTGTAACTCCGTTTGAAATTATGTGTAGGAATACAGTTCCTGTTTTCAGCCACATGCTGCACTCATGTACACATTTAATATAAATTTTGCAGATCTTGGGAGAGAATTATACCATATCATTATCCGATTAAGTTTATAATCATGACCGATGACTAAAAGGTTTGTGGTAAAATCATATCCACACAATTCAATATTGTGAGAATCACACAGTAAGCTGTTCTTACAGTTTGTTTGATGAGTGAGGATTTTTCGCAATTATCTGTAATTTCCTCTGTTCAAATAACCGGTTCCCCATCCCTCCTTCACACACACAAACTTTGAATCAATGCCACATTTTGTAATTAAAGCTTTTCTGCTGGAATTAAAATATGGTGGAAAGAAATAGTTTATTTCATTTCAAACAATTCACTAAGTGGATAATTTTGACTGTAATTTTTTTCTTCTGTTTATGGCAATTATTCGCAAACAATTAAGACCCCTGAGATCATGGGTTTGAGGTTCGGATAAAAAAATTCATTCAAAGGTACAAGTGTTTTTGGCAGAATCATTTATCCTCAGGGACTGGAGTTTCTATCGGGTTCCAAAAAGGAATGAATGATTTTTTTTTGCATACCAAAGACCCTGAATAATTATTTTTTATTTGATGCATCATTATAATCTTTACCGCACTCACTTTTCGGCATTAAATACGTCATATATTTTAAACTTGACTTCATATTTGTTCCAACATCACATTGTGTTATGCTATAGCTTGAGAGTGGTGTTGGATAAAAAAATACTAGGTGAAAAAACACAAAAATCCATGTACAGTTTCTAAGAATAAGCTATGAACAACTTGAAGGCAGTTCATGTTTGTCACTGAAGATGATGATGATTTTATTCCCCACCAGTTTCCCATATGGGCGTCACCTCCAGAAGAGTGTAAGTAATTTTATATTTTTGGAGGATAGTGCAGAGATACAGAAGACCCCTTTGTAGCGTCCTGATTCTTTTACATGCCCGGTGTTAAGCACCAATACATGGGACATCTATTTTTGTTAAATTCTCATCCGAAAGTCTCTGATAAGTGTTTTTAGTTGGAGGAGTTGGAGATTGAACCTGCGACCCGGCCTTAACTACTGGACCACTAATCCACTTTTATCTCATAGTCTCTCATAGTCAGTCATACCCCTTTTATAAAATGTGTTGATAATGGAATGATCCAACTTTGACAACAAGGATAGAAGGGTCCATTAAATAAAATGTACAACAATGATGTAATTTAGTGTTTCCAAATGAATGAATAGGGTTTTACGGCGTACCAACACATTATAGGTTATGTGACGCCAACAGGAAGGAAGATTCCAGGTTTACTCTACATGTACAAAAACAACAAACTAACATACAGATTAAAAAAATACATCAACAAATGAATATGCAGAATGAATCTAGACCCTTTATACCTGCAGAACTGCGGAGTTTCAGCAAATTCTATCGTATTACCAAATAGTCACTTCTTACGACATGCATGAGCCACAATGATCCTATTCTTGCCATCACACATATGGCTCCCTGGAACCACACAGGGGTTGGTAATTTAACCACAATAGTGAAACTGACAAAACTGTTTCCAATCCAGGATTTCACAAAGTGGGTCCATAACATAAATAAACAAAATTCCATAATTTGAAAACAATTACAAACCTAAGCAGGATGTTAGTGTAGTGAAAATAGTGTTGGTCATTCACACCAGAAGTTACATGTTTGATCCCCAGTCCAAAAAGCTTTATTTAAAAAACGCACTCAATATTGGTTCTATGGAGGAAGCGGACTAAAAAAGCAGAGCTAAATTCTTCACAATCAAGCTAAGATAAATTAGTATAAACTAAACAACTTTCTGATTTTGTGATTTTGGCCGATATTTAATAAGTGTAGGAGTATTGCGTGATCAAACGCAACAAAAGATGAAGCTATCACTGCACGTGTGTCTGGAGATGACATTATCCTCGTTATTGATAAGTCACAACATCAGTCATAATTATAAAAACACAAACTCCTCCCCTCGGGAGAATTACATATCTGAAAAAAATATTGACTGTGCTAGAAAAAGAAGATCAGTTCATAGGAGTAACACACAAGACTGTATTCAGTATTAACATGGTTCAAGTAACATTATAGGAGGTAAATAAAGATATTATTAATTAAAATCAATAAAAATCAGACTCAAATATTAAAGCCTGCACAGATTTACAGTTGATTAAAGTACGTTAGGGAAAACTAAGGAACAGATTTGCCAAAATCCACTAACTCACCTTTGTTTTATGTAACCACCCAGGGAATTTAGGGGAAAAAACCTTTCAGATCAGATAACAACCAGAAAATTGATGGAAATCCACACCATCAGTCTCCCTCTCCTCCCCTGATCTGCTGTAGCCCTGTTGGGCCACAGGGAATAAACTCATAACAGCAGTTGGGGAAAACCCATTCTGTCAAAGAAGTTGACCACTGAATAAGTATGGAGAAATTCACCTGTCTAAAAAGTTGACCACCTACAGGTTTTTAGAGAAAATCCTCATATCTGTACCTGTCAAATAATGTAATCAGAGGGGAACTCAGGAAAATCCACTTGTCAAATTAGGTGGCCACAGGGATATTCAGGAAAAACCCACCTGTCAAATAAGTTGACTACAGGGGAATTCAGCAAAAACCCACATGTCAAATAAGCAGACCACAGATGAATTCAGGAAAATCGCACCTGTCAAATAAGTTGACCACAGGGGAATTCAGAAAACAGCGGTCAAATAAGTTGACCATAGAGGAATTCAGGGATTTGTCGCACTAGTTGACCAAATTTAAGGAGACTAGGAAAACCCACATGATGGATTAGGATTTTGGGTAACCATAATATTTTTTCACTTGAACTCTGGGAATAGATTTTGATTGCCTGTCATTATAAAGTAGTTCAGTTCTGAAATACAAACTGCTAACTTTTTTAATGTCTTTACAGTTACATTCTTTATATACAAATCACTTGGTGATGTTATGAAATTTTGTCATAAAATTGATGAACGTTTCAAAACATTGCCTTTTAATTAAATCTTTATAAATTATTTAAGTCTGATACAATTGTGATCATCATTACAACATTTTTTTCCCCAAGGGACCTGCCCCCCATTTGTCCAAAAAAAACTCTGAAGCAATGAAGTATATGGCATGTCCTGGCTTCTGTTTTCTCCAACATTTCACTTAATTACTAAAGAACTTAACTAAGTTTTGACTGGTTATTTATCTATTATATGATCGATATCAATGAAACCACATGCAGTTTTACTGGAACCATTCTAAAATCATGATCACCTGGCTGCTTTTCTTACATTTAAACTTTTAAATATTTAAGTTTATGTTGGTGAAACAGGGGCCACTTTTATTGGTGGAGAAGACCTCAGATTGAATTCGAGAATAACCACTGGCCTGTCCTTCCGCAAGCACATGTAACTGGCAACTTGTCCATTTTTCAGTATCTTATAAAACAAGAAATCAGCATTTTCTGGCTTATCAGGAATGTGTGTGAGCTGGGCTGTGTTGGGCTGGGCTTATAAGCGAGTGTTAACTTGAGCAACTGTTGAATGATGATCTGATATCATACTGTGTTTCTGCAACTGTTATCAGCCTGGGATATCAGATACACTGCTGTGATTGTTCTATCATGTTACAAACTTCCAGTGAAAATATTTACTCAAAACTTGGGATTTTTACATAAACATAGATACATGGACTTCTTATATTTATGCTCTAGCTGAGAGCTCATTATGTGATTGTTAAATTTGGAGTTAAATTATGAATTCAGTCTGTAGTTGTTTTGAAAATATTTTACACAAAATCATTTGAAAATCACAAAATTTCACAATTCGTAATTGTCCACCCCTTTTTAAAGGAACGAGGCTTTATACAATTGTTCTTGACACTGTGCACAATACATTCAACTTTTGTATTTAAGGTCAAGAAAAAGATCAAAAGTTATTAACCATATATCAGCTAACAAATGTAAAAATACAAAAAGAAATTTCATCAAACCTCACAAAAATATGTTTGAGAAAGTATGTTACTTGCAAAAATCAAGTCAGTATGTTCAAGGTCACCTTTCAAGGTCACAAAAAATGACTAGACTGTTGCTGTAAAACTATTGCAGTCAGTCCTTTAAACTTCATTAAACTGATTCAGATAGCAAGAAGACGTGTACATGCAAAATTCAGATTCATGCATTCAAGGTCACTTTTAAAGGTCAAAAGTGATGCTAAACTGTTGTTGTAAAACTACTTTAGAGAATCAATGAAACTCATGGCTAAGAAATGATCAGTAAACCTAACCTCTCTTTCCTGGAACCATGGAAGGTTAACCAGTACTCGAGCACATCCATCTCTGCTAATAAAGTGAAATGTTTTTTTACAATATAAAAAATGAATGTTGAGCAGATCTGCATCTGTTTATATACAGTAATGGTTCCTTTAATAAGACTTAAATTTTTTTTTTATTTCATTGATCTTTAACAGCCTCCATTTCAAACAAGTTTCTGTTGTATGATGAAACATGCTTCAGCAGTGGTCCATCAACACTGAGGAATGTTGATACTCTTTAATGCTGATACATGCTAGTGTTGAGAGCATCAAAAGTTCAATTTCATTACCTCCTGTTTTATTATGTTGTACTTCTGGTTGAGGGCTTCTGATGGAATTTCCATATACATTTTATCATGCACTGATCAGGGAATTGTTAGATTGATTGTGTTGGAATTCTTCAAAAGATATTAGCTATGAAAAAAGTAGAATAGATGTTATTTGTATTAGTAGTGTAACATATAAGAGATATTTGGAGAGAGTTACGGGCTCTGAGCCTTCATTTAAAAGCATATCCAAGACTTCAGCTATGAGCATATATGAGCATAACCACAATCTCAGCCATGAGCATATATGAGCATAACCACAACCTCAGCTATGAGCATATATGAGCATAACCACAATCTTAGCTATGAGCATACCCACAACCTCAGCTATGAGCATATATGAGCATAACCACAATCTCAGCTATGAACATACCCACAATCTCAGCTATGAGCATACCCACAACCTCAGCTATGAGCATATATGAGCATAACCGCAATCTCAGCTGTGAACATACCCACAATCTCAGCTATGAGCATACCCAAAACCGCAACTATGAGCATATATGAGCAAAACCACAATCTTAGCTATGAACATACCCACAACCTCAGCTATGAGCATATATGAGCATAACCACAATCTCAGCTATGAACATACCCAAAATCTCACCTATGAGCATACCCACAACCTCAGCTATGAGCATATATGAGCATAACCACAACCTCAGCTATGAACATACCCACAATCTCAGCTATGAACATACCCACAATCTCAGCTATGAGCATAATCACAATCTCAGCTATGAACATACCCACAATCTCAGCTATGAACATACCCACAACCTCAGCTATGAGCATATATGAGCATAACCACAATCTCAGCTATGAACATACCCACAATCTCAGCTATAAACATACCCACAAGTTCAACTATGAGCATACCCACAACCTCACCTATGAGCCTACCCTCAACCTCAGCTATGAGCATACCCAAAACCTGAGTTATGAACATACCCATAACCTCAGCTATGAACATACCCTCAACCTCAGCTATGAGCATACCCACAACCTCAGCTATGAACATTCCCACAACCTCAGCTATGAACATGCCCTCAACCTCAGCTATGAGCATACCCACAACCTCAACTATGAGCATATATGAGCAAAACCACAATCTCAGCTATGAACATACCCACAACCTCAGCTATGAGCATACGAGGGGGGATCAGAAAGTTTGTAGACTTTTGCCATAACTTATTTATATCAATTATACAATGCACAATAGTGTTATTATAATTGAGATTAATATATATGGGACATATTTTGAAAATTTTAGCTTGATACGTCAACTTTTAAGAAAATAATCCACTATTCAAAGCATAGCAGTTAGCTATGTTGGGGGCAAAATGATGACGTTGTATTCAACAAAAAACGACGTCAGTATTTTAAACAGGTGCTTGTGTATCAAATTTACTGAGTCACTTCTTCTCAAAATACTCTCCTCCATGGTCTATAGGTTTTTGCCATCATTTACACCATTCAGTGAACATGTTAACACAATCAGAAGATGGTATACTGGACACAAAATTCTGTAAAACATCCTTTGATTCTAATTTGTCTTCAAATCGACTTCCCAATTCGCTCTTTTTTAATGACTGATTCCCGGCCATCTCAAAAACATTAATTTTGTGACATTTAAACACTAGAGACCTTGAAACATTAGATTCACCGTATGTACTTTTGTTTCTCTTTTTGAGCAGGTGTATTACCTAACATTAAGCAGAATTTTACGGAACTGCGGTATTTCGCGTGCTAATCCATTTTCAAGTGCCCCGACGTCAATTTGTTTCAAACAAAATGTCATATCGTAACATCATAATATTAACATCATTTTGAGGTGTGCATAATTGGTGCCATTTTTTTAAAGTGTGTAAACACGCATACAATACAGCACCCATTGATATTTTTTATTTAAAAATAAAAAGCGTTTTGGCAATACTACACTTGTTTGAATAGCAGCGGTAGGAAAAAAGCAAAAACTGCCCCGACTACGTAAATCGACGTTTCCATAATTACTATAGAATATAAACTAATGAGGAAAAATTATCAATTTTTTTACAAAATTACTGCAAATATGTAGCAGCACATGCTCCCTGAGAATTATTGGAATACAATGATAAATAGAAAAGTTATGGCAAAAGTCAACGAACTTTCTGATCCCCCCTCATATATGAGCATAACCCCAATCTCAGCTATGAACATACCCACAACCTCAGCTAGGAGCATACCCACAATCTCAGCTATGAGCATACCCACAACCTCTGCAAGTGAGCATACCCACAACCTAAGCTATGAACGTACCCACAACCTCTGCAATGAGCATACCCTCAACCTCAGCTATGAGCATACCCACAATCTCAGCTATGAGCATATATGAACATACCCACAACCTCAACTATGAGCATACCCATAACCTCACCTATGAGCATACCCATAACCTCACCTATGAGCATACCCAAAACCTCAGCTATGAGCATACCCACAACCTCAGCTATGAGCATACCCACAACCTCAGCTATGAGCATACCCACAACCTCAATTATGAACATCGCCATAACCTCACCTATGAGTATAGCCACAACCTCAGCTATGAGCATACCCACAACCTCAGCTATGAACATACCCACAACCTCAACTATGAGCATACCCACAACCTCACCTATGAGCATACCCATAACATCACCTATGAGCATACCAATAACCTCACCTATGAGCATAGCCATAACCTCAATTTTGAGCATACCTTCAACCTCAGCTATGAGCATACCCATAACCTCACCTATGAGCATACCCATAACCTCACCTATGAGCATACCTACAACCTCACCTTTGAGCATATCCACAACCTCACCTATGAGCATACCCATAACCTCACCTATGAGCATACCCACAACCTCACCTTTGAGCATATCCACAACCTCACCTATGAGCATACCCATAATCTCAGCTATAATCATACCCACAACCTCAGCTATGAGCATACCAATTACCTCTGCTATGAACATACCCATAACTTCAGCGATGAGCATACCTGCAACCTCAGCTGTGGACATACCCACAACCTCAGCTATGAACATACCCACATCTCACCTATGAGCATACCCACAACCTCAGTGATGAGCATACCCATAACCTCAGCTATGAGCATACCCATAACTTCAGTGATGAGCATACCCATAACCTCAGCTATGAGCATACCCACAACCTCAGTGATAAGCATACCCATAACTTCAGCTATGAGCATACCCATAACCTCAGCTATGTTTGACATATGCCAATTAAAACAGGTATGTTTCTTAATACCAGTTATAAATTTTACATTCAGTTGATATCTCCCTTTAATGTAACAAGGGAGGCAAACAAAATGAATCCAACATTACTTTACTGCATAACTGTCCAGATTGGTAGTTTTTGTTGTATGGTGTTTAGCACTGCTTTCAACAATGTTTTGGTTATACCATGGCAGTATTCCAGCCACACTGGAGTATCATGCGGCAGACACCTGATATGATACCCCAACCAGCCACATTATACTGACAATGGGCCAACCACACCTAGAGCTATTCTCTAAATGCTGAACACCAAGCAAGGAAACTTCTAGTACCATTTTTCAAATCTTTGGTATGACCCGACCAGGGATTGAACCCACGACCTTCCGCATGCGAGGTGGATGCTCTACTACTATACCACCACTGCGGTACGGTCCAAATAAGGAAGGTTTCAGTTATATTTGTGGGTTTAATTGTGAAGAACCACCTATCTGTGAGTATAAACAAAATATTAATTACCTGGAAACTAATTAAAGCCAATTAGTGTGACTGACTGATGACATGTTGTGTATTGATACTGTCAGGTGATGTAGACTCGCTACAGTTGTTAAACCATTTAAAACTAATGAGTCTCCCAGGTGGGCCAACTTGCAAAACCAGATGGCAGGGCAAAATAATTGGGAAACAGGCAGTTGTTTGTTATCTGGATTTACTTCTGGTATTACATCTTCTTTGTAAGATTATGAGATGTGTGTGGGGGGGTGGAGGGGAGGGGGAGTTGAATATCAAAATTTTAAAAGGGTCATTCCCCCAAGGTCTACTCTGTTTGCTAATAAAATATTGTAGATATGACCTTATACTGGTGGCTGAGGTAGTAATCTTTCTGCTCTTCTGTGCTTATGTAAAATTTTATCTAATTAAGTATTCCTAGTAGGCTGAGTCTCATATGAATATTCATCAGGTAAAGGGTTAATACGATTGCTTACCTGTCACTGTAGGGTGGATTCTAGCCCAGCTTGGTCCAAATATTTATGGGAGAAAGTTTGCTAGTTACTTCACAAGCTTGGATCTACTCAGTTTTATTTGAGGTCAGCTTTCACCACTAAACATGGTAGTCATATTTTTTTTAATAACATAGTAATTTGTGTTGAAAAAGGCATTAAAATTATACTAAAAAAGATTATTAGGTTTAGAAATGGAAAAAGTAAAATATGTACAGTTATTGAAAAAAGAAATGTACATGTTTAAGTTACAGTAAGAAGTAAGGATACAGTCTGATCAGGGTCTACATTATAGCCACATCCCAGCGGTGGTCTAGGGGAAGAGAATCTGCCTTGCAGGCAGAAAGTCATGGATTCATTCCCCGGGAGAGTCATACCAAACACTTGCAAAAAGATGCTAAAAGTTTTTTCGTTTGATGTCAGCATTAAGAGGATTGTTCTAGGTCTGGTCGGCCTGATGTCAGTATAATGTGACTGGGTGGGGTATCATGCAATGTGTCTGCAGCATGATTCTTTAGCATGGCAGAGCTCAGAATACTGTCAAGTAAACACTGTCATGGTATGACTGAAAACTTGTTAAAAACTATACTAAACACCATACAACAAACTAATATTTGTATTTTAGTCATTTAATTATTATAAACAAATCTTAATGAAAGTGGTATGTCACCTCTAAAACAAGGATTGAAAAACTTTTGTTGTGAAAGCTAGTAATACTAAAAAAATCTAAGATCAACCAGCGACTTAATAGACCTGACGTAAAACAATGTAATATTTACTTAGACAGTGTTAGCTGGTCTAAGGAAAATGTCACATTGCAACCGATATCAGTCGCTGATTGGATAATTTAACATGTTTGATTGACAGTCCGCATCAGCTCACTTACAGAAATCAGCAGGCTAATCACAGCTGAATATACATAATTTGAATTTCTGGCATCGTTTTTAGTCATTCTTTAATAATTGTTTGAATCTTTGCCTAAATGCAGTATTGTTGGTACCAAGGTAAAGGTCATAAAAATGTTGATCATTTCTAATTATCCACTTTTTGATATTTTTGTCTGAATTAAAACTATTACAGATTGAAAACAAAAAATCTTGGAATTTTGTGTACTATTCATTTCTTTTAACTAAAAACGAAAGTGATCTAGTTTGAACAAAAATATTTTAATAACACATTGTAGTAATAGAAATTTCATGTTTAAGGACGAAAAAGTAAATTCTCCATGGGTGGCAAGAATTTTATATAAATTTTTAATGAGGTTTTTCTTGTTTCTTACTTTAAATTTAAGTGCTAAAAATGAGAAAATTCTAACACAAAAAAACAATTGTATGTGTACAATTTCTTTAATTAAAAAAAAAAAAAAGGTTACCTTGCAAAATTACAATCAAGTCCTGTCTTTTGATACCTAATTCTCAAAAATCTACTACCATTATTAGTTCAAGAAAAGTTGTGTTGGTAAATGCCAAAAGTTACTGTAACAACCAGAAATTTAGGCAAGTACTTAGCGACAGTTATGTAACCATGTAATAATAATTATAATATTTTTATGAATAATATTTAATATTGTACAATATTACTATATAAGAAAGTTTCTGTCAAATGTAATTTAATACAGTTATCAAAACTAGATAAATAATCACTTGTATATAAAAACTCCTAAGTTTTATGAAAATGTACAAGTTAACCCTTTACTCCATAGATACGCGTTTCCCCACGCCAATCACAGAAGGCCTATGAAAACAGTGCAGGAAGACTCAGTCTGAGGTCTTCCTCCACCAATAAAACTGGATATGCCATATATAATCTGAAATGTTAAAAAATAGTGTTTAATACCATACAAAAAAAAATAAAAAAATTATACAGTCTTGTTATAATTTGTTATTTTATATGCGTTTTCAATATATTTATTTAAAATAAACTACAAAAATTTCTTTTAAAATCATAAAAAAAAAAACAACATTATTTTATTACTTGTACAATAATTTATATACAGTGAAACCTCCAGAAACCAGACACTCTATAAACCAGAATAAATTTTGTTATAAAAACCTATAAAAAAGTATGTAAGAGAAAAACTCAGTACTCAGTGTATATAATCAAACATTAATAAGATTATAGTCATGAGGTATCACATAAAATTATGTTGTACATCCTGGACTGGAAGGATTAATATTATTAGTGCCAGAATATTTGTATAGCAGTTATGTAACAAATTGGGTACATCCTGTATGATGTAAATGACAAGTTGTTTGAGTGATGGGTATTAGTAGTTAGTGAATGAAACTGACCAATGAAAGAAAGGATTAATTAAGTTGATTAGGGAGTTTGAATATTATGAGAGAGATGACTGAATGATACCAAATATGGGAGTTTAAGAAGAAAGATTGTGAAATATAAAAGTGTGTAGAGAAGTAAGGGAAAGGAGGTTAAAAGGTGAAGTAAGAAATAAGAGATTGATGGGTTAAGTAAGAAATAGGAGATTAAAGGGTTAAGTAATACATAGGAGATTGAAGGGTTAAGTAAGAAATAGAAAATTAAAGGGTTAAGCTAGAAATAGGAGATTAAAGGGTTAAGTAAGAAATAGGTGATTGAAGGTTTAAGTAAGAAGTAGGAGATTAAAGGGTGAAGTAAGAAATAAGAGATTATAGGGTTAAGTAAGAAATAGGAGATTAAAGGGTTAAGTAAGAAATAGGAGATTGAAGGTTTAAGTAAGAAATAGGAGATTAAAGGGTTAAGTGAGAAATAGGAGATTAACGGGTTAAGTGAGAAATAGGAGATTGAAGGGTTAAGTAAGAAATAGGAGATTAAAGGGTTAAGTGAGAAATAGGAGATTAAAGGGTTAAGTAAGAAATATGAGATTAAAGGGTTAAGTAAGAAATAGGAGATTGAAGGTTAAAGTAAGAAATAGGAGATTAAAGGGTTAAGTAATAATAGGAGATTGAAGGGTTAAGTAATAAATAGGAGATTTAAGGTTTAAGTAAGAAATAGGAGATTGAAGGGTTAAGTAAGAAATAGGAGATTGAAGGGTTAAGTAAGAAATATGAGATTAAAGGTTTAAGTAAGAAATAGGAGATTGAAGGGTTAAGTAAGAAATAGGAGATTAAAGGTTTAAGTAAGAAATAGGAGATTAAAGGGTTAAGTAATAAATAGGAGATTGAAGGGTGAAGTAATAAATAGGAGATTAAAGGTTTAAGTAAGAAATATGAGATTGAATGGTTAAGTAAGAAATAGGAGATTAAAGGGTTAAGTGAGAAATAGGAGATTAAAGGGTTAAGTGAGAAATAGGAGATTAAAGGGTTAAGTTATAAATAGGAGATTAAAGGTTTAAGTAAGAAATAGGAGATTAAAGGGTTAAGTAATAAATAGGAGATTGAAGGGTGAAGTAATAAATAGGAGATTAAAGGTTTAAGTAAGAAATATGAGATTGAATTGTTAAGTAAGAAATAGGAGATTAAAGGGTTAAGTGAGAAATAGGAGATTAAAGGGTTAAGTTATAAATAGGAGATTAAAGGTTTAAGTAAGAAATATGAGATTGAAGGGTTAAGTAAGAAATAGGAGATTAAAGGGTTAAGTGAGAAATAGGAGATTAAAGGGTTAAGTAAGAAATATGAGATTAAAGGGTTAAGTGAGAAATAGGAGATTGAAGGTTTAAGTAAGAAATAGGAGATTGAAGAGTTAAGTGAGAAATAGGAGATTGAAGAGTTAAGTAAGAAATAGGAGATTGAAGGGTTAAGTGAGAAATAGGAGATTAAAGGGTTAAGTAAGAAATAGGAGATTAAAGGGTTGAGTAAGAAATAAGAGATTAAAGGGTTAAGTAAGAAATAGAAGATTGAAGGGTTAAGTAAGAAAAAGAAGATTGAAGGGCTAAGTAAGAAATAGGAGATTAAAGGGTTAAGTAAGAAATAGGAGATTAAAGGGTTAAGTAAGTAATAGGAGATTGAAGAGTTAAGTAAAAAAAATAGAAGATTTAATGGTTAAGTAAGAAATAGGAGATTGAAGGGTTAAGTAAGAAAAAGGAGATTGAAGGGTTATGAAGAGAAAGTAGATTGAGTTTAGGTTAAGATAGCCAGGAATTAAAGAGAAAGAGAAGGAAAAAGGAAACATTTGAAAAGAAGGAGAATGAAGAAGTAAATGTTAAAGTAAGATATGATCGTGATGATTAATTTGATATTAAAATGATGAAAAGTGGATATAAGTGTTGTTGTAATATTATAGACAGTGCTCCAGATAACTATTTTGATAAGAGGGTATTTTACCCCCAAAATTGAAAAGATGGGGGTATTCAACTCCCAGATTTTCAGAGGTGAGGCTAATGAAGAATTTTTATTTATTTCAGTTGAAAACTTGACTTACTTAAATAATATTATTTAGATCAAGTAATTTACACTTTCATTTGCTATCTAAGACACATGGCTCTCCAAGATATGAAACCATTATACATGTATTTTAAACGAGGTTTTTCATATTTCGCTCCAGAAAATTTGTATTGGAAGAGTAACTTTACCTCCAGCTTTTAAAAGTTAGGGGTAAATTTACCTCCATTGTTTGAAAACTAAGGGTATTTAGCGATTAAAACATGAGGGTAAAATACCCCCAAAATCACCTTATCTGGGCCACTGTATAGAACACAAGCGACGTATATCCAGCCAGTTACAGTTACTTATCTCTGTGCCAACAAAAAGAGGAGCAATTTGAACCTGCTACTTGCATCAATTACCTCTTATTTACAACATTGACATTTTGCTAGTAAACAGACACAGGTTATGTGCAGTAATTTATGGGGTGTAAAATTAACCCCCATCTGGTTCCACTTTGGCAATTATCAGGAAGGCAGTGTTTGCTGTGCACACTCCATCCATTGTCTACACCTATAATGGTGCCGCTTGACAAATTGAACATAAAAGTAAATTTATCACTAGTCTGCAAATAGTTTAACTGTCTGGGCAAGCGTTTTTTCTCTGATCTTCCTCTGACTCATTTTCTTTAATTTCCTGTCCATAATTTATAAAGTCCGTAGCTGTTTTGGTTCAATACCGAGCTTTTATATATATACTGAATGGATTGAATATTTAGTGTCATTTTTACGCCATTGAGGGCTAACAGACAATCAGTTAACCTAACCACTGTTTCCTGGGATTAACCAGTACTCAAGCACATCCCATCTCCGCAAGTAATTGATAACTTTCCCTCTTGAATCAGTGGTGAGAGACGAATGATAATAAGACACAATGTCGTATATCAATCATCACGGAGACTGTTGCTGGGCGGCGGATTCGAACTCATGACCCCTGGATTGATAGTCAGACGTTATAATGAATGGAACAGCTAACCCGCCCTTTTTGTATTTTTAATATTTTCATCAAAATATTGATTAACATTTTCAACATTTCTATACGATATAGACAGACAATTATGTGTTTATTTTACAGAGCTGTGTTCTGTCTTATTCTATTTAAGTTCAAATTTCAAGGAAATTGCTTTGATACTTTTTGACAGGTACATAAAATGTCAGGTGGCGGGTCAGCTATTCCGTTCAGTATACGTCAGGTGGCGGGTTAACTGTTCTGTTCAGTATACGTCAGGTAGTGGGTTAGCTGTTCTGTTCAGTATATATCAGGTGGTGGGTTAGCTGTTCTGTTCAGTATATGTCAGGTGGCGGGTTAGCTGTTCTGTTCAGTATATGTCAGGTGGCGGGTTAGCTGTTCTGTTCAGTATACATCAGGTAGTGGGTTAGCTGTTCTGTTCAGTATATATCAGGTGGTGGGTTAGCTGTTCTGTTCAGTATATGTCAGGTGGCGGGTTAGCTGTTCTGTTCAGTATACATCAGGTGGTGGGTTAGCTGTTCTGTTCAGTATACGTCAGGTGGCGGGTAAGCTGTTCTGTTCAGTATACGTCAGGTGGCGGGTTAACTGTTCCATTCAGTATACGTCAGGTGGCGGGTTAGCTGTTCTGTTCCCTATACGTCAGGTGGCGGGTTAGCTGTTCTGTTCAGTATATGTCAGGTGGTGGGTTAGCTGTTCTGTTCAGTATACGTCAGGTGGCGGGTTAGCTGTTCTGTTCAGTATACGTCAGGTGGCGGGTTAGCTGTTCCATTCAGTATATGTCAGGTGGCGGGTTAGCTGTTCTGTTCCCTAAACGTCAGGTGGCGGGTTAGCTGTTCCATTCAGTATACGTCAGGTGGCGGGTTAGCTGTTCTGTTCCCTATACGTCAGGTGGCGGGTTAGCTGTTCTGTTCAGTATACATCAGGTGGCAGGATAGCTGTTCTGTTCAGTATACGTCAGGTGGCGGGTTAGCTGTTCTGTTCAGTATACGTCAGGTGGCGGGTTAGCTGTTCTATTCAGTATATCTGCAGTAAGTGTATTACACACAATGTTGGCTACATTTTTTTGGCCATTTTCAACACATTTCAGGTTTTATATGGCATATCCAGATTTATTGTTGGAGGAAAATCTCAGAATTAATCTAAGTAGAACCACCGTCCTTTCACAAGTAACTAGCTAACTTTCTCACATAAAGATTTTGGAGTGGATGGGACTCGAACCTACAACCTTAGCGGTGAAAGATTAAGTGATCTTGAGACAGTACCTACCGGTAAATTAGTAGACCACTTGGCCATGGGATTATGATGATAAAAGGAATGATTGTTCAAAAATACTACAAGTTTCGTTTTCTGAAATCATCAGGAATATTACAAGTAACCAAAAGGGAAGTGCTTACCATTAACTCTTTAATGGAGGGCATGGCCCAATGGTAGAACTTTGGATCCAAAATCAGCAGGTTGTGTGTTGCCACAGCTATGTGTAATATTCTAGAGCAAGTCACATTATCCACATATGCTTAGTACTGGTTCTACCAAGAACGATTTGAGCATGAATTTTTCCTAGGTTGTAAGAACTTGTTTCATAGTTGATGTAAACTTATTTTAAAAACCACTTGGCCAGCTGCTTTGTCACAACTCAGTTCTACAAGATGGTTGTAATAATTTTGTAAATAAAGAAATATCAGTATAAGTTTTCAAATTTCCAGACGTGCATCTTATAAAGCACTTTTCTAAATGCAGCAATTCATGCTGTTGTTACTGCTGTTGAATATGTCATGTAAAACATATCATTTCATAATTATGTGGAAATGAAGATTTTGAAATGAACAAGTGGATGTCTTTGATCTTATCTACCATTTAGTAATGTGATATTTAACCATCAAGGGCTTATGATTAGTTAACCCAACCACTCCTGCCTGGATCCAGGAAGGATTAACAAGTACTCCAGTACAACCATCTCTACAAGTAACTGATAACTTTTCCACTTGAATAAGAGGTGAGAGACGAATGATAATAAGATGCAATATAGTATATCAATCATCACGGAGACTGTGGCCAAGCAGGGATTCAAACTCACAACGCCTGGATTGATAGTTAGATGCGCTAATGGCCTAAACAATAGAATATATTACAAGTAATGAGATGCAATGTAGTATATCAATCCTCATCATCATAAAAAATACCGTTATCATCATCATCATCATCATCACATTTACCTTCATTTTCTGTGATACACAAAATAAGCATTATATGCAATATTAAATTATTATTTGATTATCATCCCCGCCTGATCGTTATTTTCATGGTGCCCTGACCCTTTTTTTTTTCATAAAAAAAAAAAATATATATAAATATAAAATATAAGAAAAATTTGGATCAAAATCTAGCAATCAATCTATAATGGCCTTATTTATTGCTAATTAATGCATTAATTAAAAAATGTATTGTTATAACTGATTATGGTGTATTATTGAAGCTTATGTAAAATAGACTAAAGTTTTATTTTGGTCAGTTTTAGTGTAGATTGAAAGTTATTTTTGGCAAGGCCGCCATATTGGTAACAATTGGTAGAGGTTCTACCATGTTTTGATTGGTTAATGTGACTCTACACTCAGAAGTAGATCATCACGTTCCATAAAACATTGTTGAAATATCGAAGTGAAATGGGCTTTAGAAATATTAGAAATTTTTTGTTGTTTTCTGAGATTGACAACAAAATTTTGAAGTTTTAATGCCAATAATATTGTTACAAAGCATTCTTATGATTGTGTGAAGCAGACGTCAATTAAGCACAATGGAACACTGGACCTTGTATCCGTGGAAACGTGTAAATGGCCAACATGTTAGGTCTAAGCATTCTGAGTTATCAGGATTATCTTTCAGTTTCAAATCACAATGTTGACCAGTATTTTTTTTCTTTTCCAGTCTGTAACCAATGAAGATGTGACACAAGAAGAACTGGGCGGGGCCAAAACTCATACCACTGTGTCAGGTAAGATGCTGTATTATGTCTGTTGCTCATAAAAATTCAATATGATTATATTTATATGGCATGGTGCTAATAGTCTCTTACAAAACATTGACTGTAATATCATTGAAACAGCAGTATGAATGCCGCCACACTGAATTATCAATACTTATAGGATCATTAAGGGTTAACCAGAACTGGAGCACACCCATCTTCACAAGTAACTCTTAACTTTCCCATTTAAATCCATGGTGTGAAACGAATAACAATGAGATGCAGTGTCACATGATTTTATCAATCAACACTGATTGTCGCCAGGTGGGTATTCTAACTCATGGCCCCAATATTGGTAACCAGACGGGCTACCGACTAAGCTAACAAGGCTCACTGACAGCAAAATGAATTTAAAAACACACTGTTTCTACATACTGTTTCTACAGTGTATGTGATATACTAATATATATTTTTATAATTTGACTGAAAATTTCAATAATCTTTTTTCTCTGGAGCAAATGAATCAGATATAAAATGATACTGGCAGGAATATTTAACTGAGTGGTCATGCATTCTGGCAAGCTGAAATTGTAAAACTCTTCATTTTTGAAACCACTGAAGATGATGGAAACGAACTTGGCAGGAATGTTTCCTAGTTACGAGGTCCTTTGTGAAATTTGTTAGTTTGTTATGTTGATTTGGCTGCCATGGTTAAATTTTGCTTTATGATTAGAGGCGTTTTCTGTAATAACATTTTCTAATCCACTAATCCTAATGAATCAAGACTTGGCAGGAATATTCTCTAAGGTGGTGCTCTACAAAGTTCCTGTTTTTCTTTCTGCTCATATGACATCTGTGTTGAGTATTGGTGCTACATTTGAAATTTGTATTGAAATTCAGTTGTGTTTCAATCAAAATTGTAATTGTTCCGAAGGCAATGGGATAATAGAAGAAATCAATCAATGGCGATAGAAATGACAATTAACGATTTCTTTTTTTTTCTCTGAATACACGAGGACAATAAAAGGGTGAAGAGTTATCAAGGGAAACAACCCTGTGAACATAATATTCCAAATAGAAAGGGAAGTACATGTAACCCTAAATATACAAAAAAACATATAGAAACTATCACAATTGATTATAACAAAAGGAAGCAACCCTGAACTACACAAAAACTATAGAATCTATTAAATCCTGGCTAGGGCTTGGATAAATTGGCTGCTTCTAGACACTTAAAAAACCCAGCTTTTGTGCTTAAATCTGTTGTAGCTAAAGTTTAGCTACACAAGTAATTAGAAGCCACTTAAATACCAATTTGTTAAAATAGCCCTTTGTGTGTCGGACGTTAAAAAATTGGTTTCCGATCAATAACTTCTGAGGGTGTCTATGTATTTTAAAATATTTTTTTGTGTGTACTTGTATAGTTATAGAATACAAGTTAAATGCTGTATTTATCAATGTCGGTCCAGTTTTATAGCAGTATTGGCCCCTTATTCTCAATCTATAGCAGGGGAATTCATGTCAACAGGCCCATTTTTAGTTTAATATAAAACCAATAATAATGTAACCAAGGACTTATATATAGAAGGATAAGAAACTTGCAGTTCCTGACTAAATTTGATAAAATAGCACACGAAGAATTAATTATTTGGCGAGTAAACGATTCGTAATTTACAGGCAACTGATTTCTTGTACATAAAATGTAAGTTGTATGTAATCTAAGATGTTTTAACATGTTTTGATCACGAAAATTGATCTCAAACTAAAGAGGGGTTGAGTAAAATTTCTTGTGATTTGTTATTTAAGCTGCAGTATAGAAGTATACACATTTTGTAATCAGAAGTATGTCAACAATTTTTAACACACATTTCTGGGAATTGTATTGTTTTGATGAGAATTTCATTCTGCAATGTGAGAATTTTCATTTTTATTCATGAGATGAATGAAAGTTAAGATAATTAAAAACAAGATATTGCGAGATTTTGCCTAAATACGCGAGCGTTCACTAAATATCAACCATTTGCATTTCTTTCTCTATATTTGTCCTTGATGTAACCAATCACATGATCTCAAGAGCCTATAGAATATTGAGAACATTACAAGTTTTACATATACATATACCAGTATATAAATACTTGCTTTGCATTGATATAGCAATAGAAAAAAATCATGTATTATTGAAGCTTTAATGAAATACCATTGTAGTTAAGCCTTGACCATGTACTGGTAATATTACAGGAGTTGCCCATCGAGCGTTTGAGAATGACGTGGATGGTTTACTGCAGCTGAGAGAATTCTTTGACTTTTTGCCACTTAGTAACAAGGATCAGGCACCAATCAGAGAATGTGGCGACCCTTGGTATGTTTCTGTAGATTGTTTCCTACAGTTTGAAATCCAGTTTCTTTATCATATAACAAAACTATTACTTTGTACATGTCTGTATTCATCATATTAAATTGGGTTTTAGTTGTTAATGATTGAAGCTGTTTCAGTCAAACTATAAGTTTTCAGCTAAGGTACTTTTTCAGGTAAGGTACTTAACTTGTATTTTGTCACACCAAAAAAAGGTTTTAGTTTACAGTCCAATAATATTCGAGACCAGATCAATGTGTTGAGACCTTGAATAAGACATTTTATCTGTACAAGCTTTGTACCAGTTCTACCCAAAGACTTTGTTGGGCATGATTATTTGTAAGAATTTGTTCTCAATTTGATGCAAAACTTACTCCTAAAATGTTGATTGTTAATCAGGACTCTGCTTTCAATCAAGCAGTCGAGTTTGATATTCAAAATTCACTCGGCATTGTTTGTCTAAGTAAATACAATAATATGTTTACATAGACATCACCAGCTTGTCTAAGGAAAATGGGGATGTAGAAACCAATATCTATTGCAGAATGGATGACAGCTAGCATCAAATAAGTTTCAAACACTAATGAATTTGTTGTTTTAGGGATAGAGATGTACCTGGTCTGGACACAGTGGTTCCCCTGGAGACCACAGCTGCTTACGACATTGTTGATGTTATAACTGGAGTAGCAGATGACAATCAGTTCTTTGAGATTATGCCAACCTATGCCAAAAATATTGTTGTTGGGTTTTCACGCATGAATGGTCGCACTGTTGGAATGGTAGCCAACCAACCCAAAGTGGCAGCAGGTAATATTAAACCTTGATTAGAGATTGCAGTGAGGAAATGTAAAGAGTTACCTACCTTGAATACCCTTGCTTGTACTATCATTTGTTATCCTTGGTTTTCACTGTGTCACACTACGGTACCAGAGTAATTGTTCCTGATGGTCATCTGTATATTTGAGTTGTTTCAAGAAATTTGTAAAACTTCCAGTGATAAAATAGTTTGATCCGAGATTCATTTATTTCTATTTACTTCTTGGGAAATTATAAAATTTATGCAAGATGAGTTAATAATATTACTGGTGTTATTTCTTTATATTATCTGTATTTAATATAATACTAAAATTTCATTATACTGTGGAACAAATAATGAATCTTGGATCTGCTTATTCATTTTGAATTTAAAATATCTTCATCATTGTTTGCCTACTATACATTTTGTGCTTTTCAGGTTGTTTGGATATCAATGCTTCAGTGAAGGGAGCTAGATTTGTGAGGTTCTGCGATGCCTTCAACATTCCCATCGTGACATTTGTTGATGTGCCAGGATTCCTACCAGGTAATTTAAATGTGTTTATTTAGAGTCAGTTTTATGCAGTTAGGGCTAACAGACAATCATTTAACCTAACCACTCTTTCATTGGTCCTGGAAGGTTAATCAGTACTTTAGCATATCCGTCTCCGCAAGTAACTAATAACTTTCCCACTTGATTATCGATGAGAGACAAATGACAATGAGACACAATTTGGTTTATCATTCATCATGGAGACTGTGGCCAGAGGGGAATTCAAACTCACAACTTCTGAATTAATAGCCAGACGTGCTACCCACTGAGCTAACTGGGCTCTCTTGCCAGGTAATTTAACCCTAACTTCAAATAGACGCGTTTGGACACCTCTAGTATAGAAGGCTTTTTAATTATTGGGAGAATTATGTTTATATTAATTGACAGAGTGGAAAACAGTGCAGGAAGTGTTCAGATTGTTCAATTTGAACTCTTTCTGCACTGTTTTCAAAGGCCTTCTGTGATTGGTGTGGGAAAACACGTTATCTGTGGAGTAAAGGGTTAACTGTATTGTGAGTCAATTCTAGTCTTTTATAAGTCTAATAATGTGCATAAAGGAAAAAAATATATTTGAAAATATCTTGCTTTGGTTTATAACTTTTGGTTTCTTAAATGTCACATGATATATTTGTGTAAGCTACCTTGGGTCCTTATGTTAATGTTTGATTATATACACTCAGTACTGAGTTTTTCTCTTACATACTTTTTTATAGATTTTTTATAGGCTTTTATAACAAAATTTATTCTGGTTTATAGAGTGTCTGGTTTTTGGAGGTTTCACTGTATATAAATTATTGTACATGTAATAAAATAATGTTGTTTTTTTTAATGATTTTAAAAGAAATTTTTGTAGTTTATTTTAAATAAACATATTGAAAACGCATATCAAATAACAAATTATAACAAGACTGTATAATTTTTTTTTTTTTTCTTGTATGGGGTTACACTGTTTTCAACATATTTCAGGTTATATATGGCATATCCAATTTTATTGGTGGAGGAAGACCTCAGACTGAGTAGAACCACCATCCTTTCTCAAGTAACTGGAACCTTTCTCACATTAAGTTTTTTGGAGCGAGCGGGACTCGAACCTACGACCTTAAAAAGTTATATTGAGATGGTGCCTCTGACCACTCGGCCAAGGGGGGCCCTATAACAAGACTGACACAAAAAGTATGTAGTCTCATCAATGAGCATTTGGACCCACAACCATTAGCTACTAGGTAGTATAAGTCAACACTCTATCTTGTCACCATTACAGCTATTGCCACCTATATTAAGCAGTAGTAATATCACATATTCACAATTCATCCCTCGTTACTTAACTATTCTATTTATACTTCACCAGGAACCACCCAAGAGTATGGCGGTATAATCCGTCATGGAGCCAAGCTTTTGTTTGCCTTCGCTGAAGCCACAGTCCCCAAAATTACTGTTATCACAAGGAAGGTAAATGTTGCATGGAGTTCAGCTTTAACAGTAAATCTTTTGTTAAACACCTCACATTGTTGTTGTATGGTGTTATGTGGCGCTTCAAATAGTTTTTCATTCATATCGCTATAGCATCTACTTGATCCAGAATTTCCACACTGGAGTATCATTCCTTAGACATGTGGTATGATACCCCATTCAGTCTCATTTTATTGACACCAGTCAGAACAGACTCAGCAGGGATTCAAACCCATGACTGTCAGTATGAAATTACAAAATATAATTATCAAATATAATTCACTCAGCAATTTCTCTCAGACAATTAATGCTATCAGGAATTACAATATGCTCATATAAATCACATAAAATGCTTATATACCAAAATGTCTATCTTGAAATAAAAGAAAATTTTCTATGTTTCATTAAAACGTATAATAATATATATAACAGATTATGCAATGAATTTTTATGTTTTGGTCTTGAAATGTTTTTGCTGTAATGATATTACCATTTATTTTTTCCAGGCTTACGGTGGAGCATATGATGTAATGAGTTCAAAACATCTCCGAGGTGACACAAACTATGCCTGGCCAACAGCTGAAGTTGCCGTAATGGGAGCTAAGGTATGTCGGCAACGAAAACTGACTTAATGTCAAAATCCCATTCTGGAAATTATTTTTACAAAACACATCAGCAAATAGCACCTAAATACTTATATTTTGAAAATACCTTCTTACAAAATACACATAAAAAAATATAATTATATGCTTTGAAAATGTCTCTTTGCAAAATTTCCATTTTAAATGTAGTACATTTCCTCGCAAGAACTAAACTTAAATCTTTCTCTTTAACCTTTGAAAATGTCTCCTTGCAAACATTTAATGATCCATGTTTAACAGACATCGTGAAATTTCCTCCTTGCAAATTGTACAGTAAAAGTTTTAAATGTTTATCTGTCTCCTTGTAAAATATTATAAACTAAATATGTTTAATAAATGTAAAATATAAATTTTGAAAGTGTCTCCAAGCAAAATATACATATTAAATATGTAAGATTGAAGATTTGAATCTGTCTCCTTGCAAAGTGGCTAAACATTAATTTCTTTCTTTACAAAATGTATGAAAGTAAATTTTCAATATTAAGGATTTGTAACAATGACTGCCTTCAAATTTGATAGATACAGAATCTCAACAGCTACAATTATAAATGTAAAATGTCTATATTACATGTGCATATGTCTACATTCAAAATGTTTATATATAAAATACCAAGACTTAAACGGATTATATTGGCATATTACCGTCAATTCCCTGTCCTAAATAAACACGCCCAGCATGAAGATACACTTATAACTTAGAGATATACGCGTCTAAAGTGTCTAATTGCATAACCTCTTTATTACAAACATCGGGTTTCTGAAGCCACGTTTTTGTTTTAGTTTACATCTACCATTTTCAACGAACTGCTTTCGGGTTTAAGATAAATCATCAGATAACATCGTGAAGACTCATTCCCGATCTAGTTTTCGAAGCTTTGTTTGGAAAGTTTACAGAGTTCAATGTAAACATTGCGCAATACTTTATTGCGGGACGTATTAAAGTTTTGGCCAATATTCAATTACTGTTAATTTGATAACTTTCAAGTAAATAAAGGTTATATGTCAATACATAAGCATTATTTTGTGCACACTGCATACAGGAAAAGTCTGGATTAACAGAGTGTTTGTGTTACTTGCCAATATAATCCCTTTAAAATTGACAGGAACTTAAGTCCAATATAACCACACTACCACATGTGTGTAAAACCATATAATAATGTCAGTTCATTTTTGGTTGGACAGAAGTAACTAACCCTGTTTATGCTGCGTAGCTTAATTCATACTTGTCTAAACCAGATGCCGTGGTGGAACTTACAATTCCTGTGAATGCCTACACAATGCCTATCTATGAACTAGTGTTGTTCCAATTATGCAAGTAATCGATAAATTGTTACCAAAAGTAACCAGCATGATCATTGACAATGTCTTTTTGTTGATTGGTGAATTATACTAAATACAACTACTATGTAAGAGTTGTTGTTCTTCCTAATAAATAAATTAAACGCTGATTCGAAAATATTTAGATCAGACAGTCATAGCTTCCTTTGGCCAGTTTACTAACTTGACGTACAAAGATAACGACGAATTTAGCCATTTCTGGTTATTTAATATATAGAAAACCTATTATAAATTAATCCTTGTCTGAAATGACCTTGTTCTTTCGTCTGTTTACAGGGTGCAGTATCTATCATCTTCCGTGGTAAAGATCAGGCCAAAAATGAGGCAGAGTACATTGATAAATTTGCCAACCCCTTCCCTGCAGCTGTTAGAGGTATCTTATACTGTTATTATACATAATGAAAAATTACAGATTTTATTATCCAGTTAACCTTCAACATATTTGAAGTAGCAATATATGCAGTTTGTTTTAATATGAAGCATCATTTTTGTGCCATCGAGGGCTAACAGATGATCCGTTCACCTAACCACTTTTTCCATGGATTCTTTAACCAGCACTTGAGCACATCCATCTCCGTAAGTGAATCAGTGGTGAAAGACAAAAGACAATGACACAAAATGTTGTATATCAATCGTCATGGAAACTGTGGCTAGGTGGGGGATTTCAACTCACCACTCTTGAATTGAAGTCAGATGTGCTACTGACTGAGCTAATTGGTCTCCGCCACAGATTTTTCATCCATTTTACCTTCAACATAATTGAAATAGTACTCTATACATGAATGATTGATCCTATTTCAGTTATCTGATTTTATTCCATGAACTTCAACAAAATGAATTTTCAAGAAAACACTCTAAACTTTACACTAGCCAGAACTTATTAAAGGCCATTATAAATTAATTGCTAGATTGTCATCCAAATTTTTCTTAAGGCGAAGGGGGATATGGTAATGGTCTTTGTGCATGGGTGAGTAATTATGTGTGTCCATTTTTAACACTGTTGTCCAGAGCATAACTACAAAACTATTCAAGTGATTTTGTTGACAGAGGACACAATGAAAGAGGACATTGAGAGGAAGTGCAGTGTACAAGAACTATAACTATACCTTGCTTACTTTTTGAATTACCTCCCTTTATTTAATTTACTTGTCTGGAGCATAACTCCAAAATTAGTCATGGGATTTTGTTGAATTTTCATGCTGAGAGAGGACATCGAGAGGAAGTGCATTTTACAAGAACCATAAATCTACCCTGTTTACTTTTTTAAATATCTCCTTTTATTAATTTGCACTTTTGTTCAAAGCATAACTCCAAAACTATTCATGGGATTTTGTTGAATCTTCACACAATGACTGAGGACATTGAAAAGAAGTGTAGTGTACAAGAACCATAACTATGCCCTGCTTACTGTTTAAATTTACTCCCTTTATTAAATTTACTTGTCCTGGGCATTTCTCTAAAAGTGAATGGATTTTTTTCAAACTACATACAAATAGGACAATAAGGGGAAGTGCAGTGTCTAAGAACCATATCTTTACCATGCCTCATTTTTCAATTATTCCCATTAATCACTTTTAGTATACTTGTCATAAAGATTACTCAAAAACTGTTCAAGGGATTTGGTTCATATTTCACACAATGAAAGAGGACATTGAGAGGAAGTACATTGTCAAAGAACTGTAGCTCTACTGGTCCATTTTTGAGTTATCTCCCTTTATCATATTTCATTATTGTTGTCCAGAACATAACTAAACAAGAGGGTCAAGATGGCCCTATATCGCTCACCTGAGTGACCTTGAGTCGCCCAACTTAAGAAGATTATATAATACATGTACACTCAAAATTCCAGAAAAACGAGATGGGCGAGTAGTTAGAATTTTGATTTGTTTTGAAGATGTAACAGATGCGTAGAAGAGTTGTGCAATAACAATACTATCCTTGTGCGGATATCGGATATCGAAAGAAAATTTTCGCTATATATCCATATAAAGAAATCCAGCTTCCCCTCCTGGCAACTATGTTTTTCGATGAATCGCAATGGCTGGAATAAACTTGGTAGATGTTCACTCATGGTTAATGTCATTGAAATTACATCTAAATCTGGTCAGTAGATTCTGACAAGAAGGCTTTTGAAGTTTTTACTATAGCTGCCTATATAGTAAACTAGCACCTCACAATGGCCGTCATGTTTTTTAACAAATCACAACAGCTTAAACAAACTTGGTAAAGGGTCACCCAAGGAACATTTCTGTGAAAGTGTTTTAAAATCAATCTGGTGGTTTCTGACAAGAATTTTTTTTAGTTTTTACTATAGCTTATATAGTAAACTAACCCCACCCCCCTGGCCGCCATGTTTTTTGATGAATCACTTTGGTTTGAACAAATTTAGTGTAGAGTCCTCCAAGGAACTTTTCTATGAAATGATTTTAAAATTGAGCCAGTAGTTTCTGACAAGAAGATTTTTTAAGTTTTTACTAATTAAACTTGCCCTGCCCCTGCCCCCTAGCAGCCATGTTTTTTGATGAATCAAGATGGCTTGAACAAACTTGGTAGAGGGTCACCCAAGGAACATTTTCTGTGAAATTATTTTAAAATCGAGCCAGTAGTTTCTGTCAAGAAGATTTTTTAAGTTTTTTCTAATTAAACTTGCCCCGCCCCCTGGCGGCCATTTTTTGACGAATCAAGATGACTTGAACAAACTTGGAAGAGGGTCACCAAATGAATATATCTGTGAAATTATATCAAAATTGGCCCGGTGGTTTCTGACAAGAAGCTGTTAGAAGCTAAAAGTTAACGACGGACGACAGACGATGGACACCAGGCGATCACTAAAGCTCACCTGTGAGCCTTTGGCTCAGGTGAGCTAAAAAGTGTTCAAGTGATTTAGCTGACTTTTCACACAACAGTGAGAGTAAGTGTAGTATGCAAGAACTCTTTCTTCTATCTTTACAGAAGTATTCCCCTTTGTTATTTCCCTTGTTTGGCACATACCTTGAAAAGTTTTGAAACTGCATACAATGATTGAGAGCATTGACAGGGAGAGGAAAGTACAATAATTATGTCCCTTTCAGACTTTGTTACACTTCATTTCCTTTGTTATCATATTTTTTTTCGCTTGTCCAGAACATAACTCAAAAAGAGTTCAAAGGATTAAGTTGATATTTCACAGAATGATAGAGGACATAGAAAGGAAGTGTAGTGTACAGGAAGCATAACTCTTTCTTCTTTACTCACAGAATTATTTCCCTTTATCATTTCCCTTGTTTGGGGCATATCTTGAAAAGGTTTGAAGTGAAAGTTTTGAAACTGCATACAAAGATAGAGAGCATTGACAGGAAGTGGCGGTTCAAGAATTATGTTCCTTTGTTACTTTTAGTTGTCTTTGAAATAACTGAAAAACATTTAATGGGGATTTATTTAAACATGACCATGGTGAAGAACAGTTGCAGGAACTGCAGTGTTCATAAACCTTAACTTCAACTTACATGTGTGTATGAGTTACCTCCAATCCCTGTCTGAACCACTTTTGTCTGGAGCATAACGACAAAACTATTCAAGCGATTTTGTTGAATCTTCACACAAGACGAAGGACATTGAGAGGAAGTGAAGTGTACAAGAACCATAACTCTACCTTGCTTTCTTTTTTAATTATCTCCCTTTGTTAAATTTACTATTTTGTCCGAAGCATAACTCCAAAACTATTCAAGGGATTTTCCTCTAACTAATATGCGTATGATTCACCATTACTTTATTATTATATGTGGCTCTATTTGGCCACCTTCCATGAAAAAAAAAATTGTTTCGGCAGGTGGATTGGCCATGTCGTTAATTCATTATGGCCTAATGTTTATTTTTTAGATTTGTTTGACCCCCAGCTCGGTTCTAAACCTTAATGTGAGAAAGTTTACTTAATATAAAAATTATGCAGAAGGATGGTGGTTCTTCTCAGGTTCATTCTGAGGCCTTTCTCACCTCACCCAAGTAAACTGTACACCATATGTGTTGGAAATGTAGTTGAAGCTGTTCTAATTAGCGTATTATAAACTCGTAATGCATTTCAGGCTTTGTCGATGATATCATTGAACCAAGAACCACGAGGAGACAGATATGCAAGGACCTGGACATGCTTGCTAGTAAGAAAATGGACAACCCATGGAAGAAACACGCCAACATGCCACTGTAGATCTCATATTTATCCACTCAGAGTTGTAAACCTGTCTTGCTGTAGTGTAGTTGTCATGGAAACTTGTTTACACCAGGCAGTTCTAAACACCCAAATGTACAGCGTAAACGATAGTGTAACCTGGAGAGTTAATCATTACTTTCTACGAAGAACCCAAACATAAGTCAGCAAAAACCAAAATAATTTGTTGTTTTATTTCTGTAATGCACAGTTCAATGATTTTTGTTGTCAGATACTTTAAGTCATTAATTTCTATGTTTTGTATAACTAATTGGATATTGTGGTTTAACTTGAAATTATTGAAATAAATGTTGAATGTTTTTAGCAATAGGTTTAATTAAATTGAATGTAGGCTGACATATACAATTAATTGAATGTAAACTGACATTATATACAATTAATTGAATGTAGGTGGGCATATATACAATGAATTGAATGTAGTCTGACATAATATACAATTAATTGAATGAAGGCAGGCATATTTACAATAAATTGAATTAAGGCTGACTTTATATATAATTAATTGAATGAAGGCTGACTTTATATACAATCAATTGAATGAAGGCTGACTTTATATATAATTAATTGAATGAAGGCTGACTTTATATACAATCAATTGAATAAAAACTGACTTTATATATAATTAATTGAATGAAAGCTGACTTTATATACAATTTATTGAATGAAGGCTGACTTTATTTACAATCAATTGAATGTAGGTTGACGTTATATACAATTAATTAAATGTAGGCTGTCACATATACAACTGATTGATTGTTGTCTGGCATTATAATTATACAATTTATTGAAATTATATACGATTAATAGAATAGACTGACATTATATATAATGAATTGAATGTAGGCTGACATTATATACAATTAATTGAATGTAATTTAACAATTTTTATATTACCGTTGTTTGTTTCAATGACTTTATAATACTCTTGTTCTTTATCATGTTTACAATATTAGATAACTGTAAATGTTTATTTTCATATCATCTATTTATTACAAATGTACAGTGTAATCTAGGAGGATCTAGTGGGGATCTTGTGCCATGTTTAGTTTTAAGGCAACCACACATTCAAAATAAATCTGTGATACCAACTATACAAGTGGCTACCCATCTCAGGTAATCAAGTTGGTAACACCAGTCTTTAATTGTTTAGACTTGTAGATTTGCCCAGGTAGTCCAAATTAGTCCAAGTGGAGATTCCAACTTACAACCTCTCTCCCTGACATACCAATTGGATGCTTTAAGTTACAAAACCTGTATGGAAACGTTAGAAATCAGGTATGTTAAACCAGGATGGAAGGCAGGAAATCCCATGCGTGTCCCACAAGTCATAGCGCTTTAATGCTTACCAAACTGTGACATCATTCAAGTTTTTCCGAATGATGTCATTTTATATGATACACAAGGTTACACATTAGAAAGTTGATTGGGATACAACAGTAAAACAAAAAATCAATGTCTCTATTTTTTGTTATTATTTAATTTATGAGTGTTTGTGGCAGATTCACTGTACTGTGTATTTACCCCTGTGTCTGTATGTTGTAGCACACATTTATATCATATCTCACAGACAGTGACTGAAGTTTGTGGTAAGTCATGTCACCAGTGAAACTGTGGGATGACAGCAACAAGCATGAACTTATTTGCACTCTATTATACTAATAATATATGCTCAAGCATCGTCGAATACCCACAGGTAATCCATTACGATACTCTCCATTTGCAAGAATTGTCGCCCGCGGGTATCCGACGATGATGCACAAGACAAAATATGAAGTGTCTGAAATAGTCATGGATATAAATCAATTGTTATGTTGATATTTCAGATGTTTTTTTATTAAAAAGAATGTTGACCATAATGTATTACAAGCCTGGTAAGAAGAATACATCTGATTTTTATTTTTAAATATCTAATCATATATTGAAGATTGATGAAAGAACTGTTGTATCTCATTCTGTATTATGTGAAGATAAAACAGTTTCACATTGATCCTATGATTTTGCTAAAGTTAAGTGTTTATATATTAAGGTGTCGCCCCTATCGAAAGGGCCAGCCACAATGGGCTTATGAGACACCTTTGTACACAGTTAATTCCCGAAAGCATTATTGTCATGCATCAGGCTGTTGGACATTCGGTTCCTCAATTTAACTAGCTTCTGGGTGAGGAACCGACCACATCAGAAAAACAAAGTGCTTTCACCGGGATTCGAACCGTCGACCTCCTGCTTCTGAAGCAGACGCCTTTAACACTATGCCATGGAAGATGGTATGTGAACTTGCCAGAAAGTAATACAATTTTAAATATCAATAAATCAAAACTGGTCAGTCCGAAATGTTGATTGTAAACTAACATTTATGATTAATACATCTTTATAACCATATTTCATTATCTGTGAAGAACGAATTAGCCAGTGGATCAATGCAAAAGTGTCATATTTACATTAAATCGGGAAAGGTATACAATAGTTTTACATCTTCTATGATATGATAATGTTAAACACAATGTACAATAGTTATATGTAAAGTCAAGGGCAGAGCTTGGCTGGAAACAAGGTGTAGGCACAGTTGTAGAGAGTTCGAGGGCATCCCCCGCCCACCCCCCTGCGTTTTGTCATATATTTCTTATGCTTTTAAGGGACTTGGTTATCTGTAATATTAATATTGAATTCACAGTTTTATAACCAAATTAACTGTTAAAATGATGTTAAATATCTGGATCACATTCAAAGTTTTTTTTGTAGTTCCTCCTACCTCCCAAGGGATCCGATTTTTATTGCATTTTTAGCATTTTTATTTTTTCCATTTCTAAGAAAAAAAGTGTAGGCACATGCCTTTAGGAAGCTATGCCCCTGAGAATGTGAAACTCTTGTTATACATGCATAATTGATCTTACTTCACAAATCAGGGCATACTAACAATACTATGAGTGTTTAGTTTTAAATTTTAATGCATGTGTTTTGTTCTTTTGAGATTCATTTTAGATATACATGTATTTAAGTTTGTAGAACTTAGCACGGAACTGAATCATGGACTAGATCAGTTCTGTGGTTGCATTTATTAAAAATAAAACAATGTAAATAAATAGTTGGTTTTATTTTTTACTGAAATACAAATACATGAAGCATTTGGTCCAGTGGTAGAGCATCAAACCCGAGATCAGAGGGCCGTAGGTTTGATCCTTCCCCATGACTATATGTGCTGTTCTTGAGCAATATGCTTAGTTCTACCCAGGAAGACTTTGAGCGTGATTTGTAAAAGTTGTTATAACTTGTAATGAACTAAATGCAAATCACATGAACATTTTTTTTTATGTTGGGCTTTATCAGCTTTCTTTTGTCAAACTCTCATGTCTTCTATAAATGCTTTATTTAGCTTCATTTTTATGTTCTCCAGAGCTAACAGAATATCAGTTAACCTAACCACCTTTCCTGGGATCCTGGAAAGTGAGGCAGTACTTGAGCGCACCAATCATCATAAATAACTGATAACTTTCCCATTTTAATCAAAAGTGAGAGATGAATGAAAATGAAACAACATGTTGAATATCAATTATCACAGAGACGGTTTGAACTCACAACCTTTGGATAAACAGTCAGACGTACTACTAACTGAGCCAACTGGGCCAATAAGTGTATTGTATGTAGGGGAGAATCATTCTTTCTCTCCTATCAGACAGGGATATCCTTCTCATATTGGGATGCAACATTAAAAGAATCTCACATGGCTTTGAAGTTTTAATAGAAAATTCTGTTGTGAAGGATAACTTTTGTCATGAACAAGACTCTGCCTTATACTAAGTTTCAGTGTTATCCAAAGAGACAAAACAAAACAAGCCATGAATAATTCTATTTATTTTATATTAAACAATAATTTTCTTAAATTATGTCAAAACACTCAAATTTATCATGTTACCATTATATAACGTGTAATACAAAACAGTGACAAGTGAAGATTTTCTTTTATTATAAGCTAGACTTTTCAAAGAGAAAAGAACTTTTGGAACATTCCTATCCCTTACTCTAACCAAGGAATTTTAGAAGAAGAGAAATTGAAACACAATGCAAGTGCCTCATTTAAGGTTTAGACAGCTGATGAAGAGAAGAGATTTCACACAAGATGTCAGTTGTTGCGAGACTTTACATGCTAAATTGACAAGATTTTCGATAATTCTCACCTTAAATACAGCCACCATTTTTTCTAAAATTCCTTGATTAAACTTATGTTAGGCATTTGTCTAAAATAAAAATCTGTATACCTTCTCTGCTGAAATTAATAAACAAGTTTAGTCAAAATGTACAATTCATATGAACTTCTCGTAATGTATATCTTATAATCATATATTTCTTTATTCAAAGTATTATTATACATATTCCTATACTGAAAGTATAGGACCAGTTTCGCTTGTAATTTCTGGCTATTCCTTGATAGCCGATCACCTTTAGCAGATGACATATTGATTTTTAGCAGACGATCCGCGCAAAGAGTAATGGGTAAACTGGTATAACATAAAGTTTTTTGATATCAGGCGCCACTTGCGATTCAATTCATTCAAATTCCTTACTCTAACCCTTTTATATATATAAAATGCAAATATGAAATTAAAACCCTAGTATATTTTATAAAGACTCTCAATTTCATTTCTCCAGAGAGCTAAGTGTGATGGTAAGAATAGGATCACTGTGGCTCAAACATGTAAGAAGCGACAATATGAGTAATACGATAGAATTTGCTAAAACTCTGCAGTTCTGTTGGTATCAAGGTTCCAGGTTCATTCTGCATATTCATTTATTGATGTGATCTTTTAATATGTGTATATTAATTTGATGTTTTTGTACATGTAGAATGGACCTGGAATCTTCTTTCCTGTTGGCGTCAAATAACCTACAATGTGTTGGTATGCTGTAAAACTCCATTCATTCATTCATTCATTCATTTCATTTCAATCATAAAATGATTCAATGATAAAAGTCCGTGTGGTTCCGGCTAAGAATAGAATCACTACCAATCTCTGCAGAGGGGTAGGAATCCTCCGAATGGGTGTCATATTCATTTTATCATTTCTTGTCATGTTCACTATTGTGGTTAAATTATCAACCCCTGTGTGGTTCCAGGGAGCCATGAGTGATGGCAAGAATTGGATCACTGTGGCTTATGCATGTCATAAGAAGCGACAAAATGAGTAATACGATAGAATTTGCTGAAACTCAGCAGTTCTGCCGGTATCAAGGTTCTAGGCTCATTTGCATATTCATTTATTGATGTGATTTTTTAATATGTGTATATTAATTTGATGTTTTTGTACATGTAGAATGGACCTGGAATCTTCTTTCCTGTTGGCGTCAAATAACCTACAATGTGTTGGTATGCTGTAAAACTCCATTCATTTATTTCATTTCAATCGTAAAATGATTCAATGATAAAACAACAATTCAGTACATGTTGACATTTTATTTCAAATTGAATTTGATAATAACACATATATAATTATTATAAAATGGTATTTTAACAGTGTAATAAATTAAATAAATAATACAGTAAATGTACAACAACAAGAAATATATCCAATGTTAAAAAGGACTTACAAAAGGGGAAACGTAACATAAATGTCTCGTTTAAGGTTTAAAAGTGTAACAGAGAATTAAGAGATTTCCTAAAAATGAGACTTTGCCGGATTTCACGAGATTTCTCAAAATTGTTGATAGTCAACATATTTTACATCCACCATTTATTCTTGGTAAGGAAGCGCTGTAAGAAGCAATAGAAAATTTGCTCTCTAATTCCTTGTCTTTAATGTGTTTATTCTGTGTAAGCAACTGTAATATAGAAGTAATATACATGTTTTATGATTTATTATCCATACGCTTGTGATTTAGATATATCGAGTATTGTCACATTTGACAAGGGATATTATATTTGTTTCATCAAGCCAGGCCTGATTAGCTCAGTCAGTAACACGTCTGACTATCAATCCTGGGGTTGTGAGTTCGAATCCCTGCCTGGCAACAGTCTCCATGATGATTGATATCAACATTGTGTCTCATTATCACTGTCTCCCACCGCTGATTCAAGTGGGAAAATTATTCGTTACTTGTGGGGATGGGGTGTGCTCAAGTACTGGTTAACCCTTCAGGATCCCAGGAAACAGTGGTTAGGTTAACTAACCATCTGTTAGCCCTCAATGGTATAAAAATGATGTTAAGTATTCAATGAATCGTTTCATCAAATATTTTTGTCTGTGAAATGTCAAGGACCTGAATCATTGGAAATGTTTTTTAAAGTTTAATGTTCATGGAACAGACAAAAATATACAGATCCTGATCCCATCATTCATATAATTTATACATTCTTCTGGAATTGTATTCATAACATCAAAAATAACTTGCATGAAATATGATGGGAATAGTTTTACATATTTGGGGTCATCCATTATGCTAAAAACAAGGGCTTGGGTACGAAACGTCCAGGGTTTGGTACGAATCGACCATGGTACGAATCGTCTTGCATTTAAATAGTAAGCACAATCAATGTTTATACATACCTTAAATAATTTATCCGAAAGTTGTTTTGTTATTCGAAAACAGGGCCAGGAAAATGATCAGTAACACTATAACTGAAATAGAAGTAATTGTGTTATGTTATATGTGAACCCAGAGACATATAATTATGTTACTGGTGTTGATGACAACTGCCACAGCCATGCTGAGTCCATGCTTATAATTCCGTGTCACCGTCCTGTATTCAACACAACTAGGTAGTGTGGTTTTATTGATTGATTTTTTATGCCATCAAGGGCTAACAGACGACCAGTTAACTTAACCACTGTTTTCTGGGATCCTGGAAGGTTAACCAGTACTCAAGCACAATCCATCACCGCAAGTAACTGATAACTTTCCTACATGAATCAGCGGTGAAAGACGATTGATAATGATACACGATGTTGTATATCAATCATCACGGAGACTGCCCGGCGGGGATTTGAACTCACGACCTCTTGATTGGTAGTCAGAAGCGTTACCGATTGAGCTAATCGGGCTCGACAGGCAGTGTGGTATGCAGACATAATTACGGCGAGTTACCCACTGCATTTATTAAGAAATTAATAAAAAGAAGTATTCTTTTTTTTGTGTTACTACTGTCCGTTCGTCTGTCCGATGATAAAACATTGGTTTCCTATCATTAACTTGTGAAAGTGTATATCTTATTTAACGAACATTTTGTGAGAATCTGCATAATTACAAATACAGTTCAGGTCAAATTCATTATTTGTCAACGTCGGCTCGAGTGTAGTTGCTGGTAACAGTTACACCCATAAATACCTATTTAATGTGATCTTAGTGATTATTTTATTGCTTGAATGAATTTTGAACGGTAACTCCAGTCAAATTTTGCCATATTAATTGATAAATGTCGCTCTGGTGACAAATACTAGATATCAGTGAAATAAAAATGACAAGCTATCTAGTGACTGTAACTTATACATATATCAAAATTGGATCTGAAATAAGACACCGGAGTGCCCCCATTACCGGTTGGTTTATCTAAAATAAATAATTTTGACCAACATTTTACTAAAAAAAATCTGGAACCAACACACGCACGCATGCACATACGCATACGCACACGTACACATACACACACCATGTCGATCGCAGATGTGCAGCCATTATTAAAAACACAATTTCTTGCAGATACAAAATATATTATATTGGAAGAGAAACTATCTTAAAAAATGTATTGTATATAGGTTTTAATTATGAAGTATGTGTCCCGGTGGGGTGTATTTCGGCTAATAAAACACAATATCATATCACGTGTACACGCATTTTTGATATTTTAGAAAAAATAAAACAAACAAAACAAGTGTGGAGCGCGTGGTCCAGTGATAGAGCACCGAACTTGTAATCGGAGGGTCGTGGTTTCGATCCTCCGCCACGACTATGTGTGGTGTCCTTGAGCAAGACACTTTTCCAGTGATTTGGCTAAGTTGTAAGAACCTGTTTCACAATCGAAGTAAAATAAATAATTTTAAACTAAAAAAAGTGTGCGTGTGCATGTTTTTATATATAGACACTTACTGTATATTCCGCTATTGCCTCCCCCGGTGCCGTATCCGCCTTGCTGGCCGTAGTATCCAGGAAATGCGGGTACTGCTGCATATCCGTAACCATAGCTTGCCACAGCAACCCCCGCCATCATCAAACAGCAGACAACAGTTAATGTGATAGAATTCATTCTGATTTGCTGGAAAACGTAGTTTTAATAATTTGTTTTACTTTTTTAGATACTGAATGACTTAATTTAAATTTTAGAAGAATTTTTTTTTGTTCTAATTATAAAGTTGTGAATATTCAAATCGTATATAACAAGCTACACATGATATGCTAAAGATGCTTACCAAACAATTAAGTAGATTTGATTGTTATAAATTACTCAGAAATATAATTAATTGTTGAATACACGGTAACAGTAAATTTCACTTTTTTGTTTAATAAATACAACTATGTTGTATGGTGTTTAGCGTCGCTTTCAATAATTGTTCAGTCCTATCGTGACGGTGTCTACTTGAGACAGTTTTCTGAGCGCTGTCACACTGAAATATCATGCCGCAGACACATGGTATGATTCCCCCATCCAGTCACTTTATACTGACACCGGGCTGACCAGACCTAGAACTCTCCTCTAAATTCTGAGCGTCAAGTTAAGAAACTTTTAGTACCATTTTTATGACCCGGTCTGGGATCGAACCCACGACCTTCCGCATGCGAGACGGACACTGCAATTAGACCACGCTGCGGTCTCATAAATACAACTAATATCGTTTTTTATGAACAGTTCAAATATACATTATAGTTTGCATTTGTAACTATTTATTCTTTAAGTTGCTAATTCAGAAATTACTAAAATTAGATTAAATAAATATCATTTGGTTCACACACAGCAATAGCAAAAACTCGCTCATTTAATTTAATTAAAAAAAATAAATTTAAAGCATTATAAGTAATAATTCATGCGAATTTTCATTCATACCTGATAGGGCTAGTTCAAATACAGTGATGGTGTATGAAAATGTTCAACCATCTTAGAGTATTTAAAGTTTTAATATATTTTCTGTTTAACCAATCAGAGATGGGTTTACTAAATGAGACATGACTAATTTCCGGCAGACACAACGTCCGCTCTCGCTTTTTATTCTGACCAACGACTGGTCATTTCCTCGTGATGGTCAGACATTGACATTTAGAGATTTTATATTTATTTTTGACAACTGTCGAACTTCATAAACTAATAAAAATACAGCAGTTATGACAGGCATTGATACATGACCAGTCTGTAGGAATAATAGAACGAGGTTCAGTCGTTTCCGTCTGCGCCGCAAAAAAAAAAACGAATAGTCACGACCTGCCGAACTGGGCCGGACGTACTAACAGGGCCAAGACAAACGTTATTCCGATTGGACATTTCATATTTACTAGCCGGGCCAGATTAGCTCAGTCGGTAGCGTGTCTGACAATCAATCCAGGGATCGTAAGTTCTAATCCCGCTCGGCTACAGTCTCCCTGATGATTGATATACGAAATTGTGTCTCATTGTCATGCGCCCCTCACCGCTGATTCAAGTGGGAATGTTATCAGTTACTTGCGGAGATGGGGTGCGCTCGATTACTTGTTGATCTTTTTTCAAGATCCCAGTAAACAGTGGTTATGTTAACTGATCGTCTGTTAGCCCTCGATTGCTTAAAAATGACGCTAAATATTCAATCAATCAATCAATCAGTCATATTAACTAGAAACCACTTATAATAAATAAGTAAAGCAATCGCTGTTTCTGAAAACACCTGGAATAGGGAAGAGCTTATTTTATCATGTCTTTTTCGACAATTGAGTAATATAAATGTATCCTATATACGTACATATCATAAGACATATATATATATATATGATTGTTTTTACATACATTTAAGTTAAATAAATATTTGTAATAATTCGCTCGGAATGAAAAAGTTCCTTTTAAAACGTTTTCAATTTGACTTGGCGACAATTTGAAAAGAAAACGGAATACCTCGTCAGTCAATACTATAACTTAGATAATATTGATTTTATTGAAAATGAATACAAAAACGGTGAATTGTATGAATACCCATTTAAGCTACAAATGCTTATTCCGTGGCTTAATTCATTGAGTTTTATATTGCACAATTTATGTAAATGTAAATAAAAGTTAAAAAGAAGTTACGGCGCGTTGCGGTCCACATTTTACGAATATAACATTAAAAATAATTTGGTCGGAATAAATCAGGTTTTATAAACAGGCCACAGTAGAAACATATTTGTTATTGAATAAATCATACACGCTCAGATGTGCGTCAATATATAGTGTCGGGGTTTTAACGCTTTCAAAAATTAAATTAATATTGCATATTCGTTCGGATAGTCTGTGATACGTTATTCGGGATCTGCTCATTTAGTGATTTTAGAATACAGGTTCAAGCCTTACATGCGGCTAGATTATACATCACACTGAGTGGTCCCATGTCGGACATGTTCAGCCATTACTTATATGCGGGGCCTGTACACAGAAAATTAGGTCTGGAGTGTATATAGTTATTAAACTATTAGGAACGCGTATTTCAATATATCAATGCTATCATATTGACGTCGTGAAATAAAATATTTATATTGTATAGATGTCTATTTATAGTTTCAATTTAGATCAATGTAACAGAAATAAATGTGACCGACAGAAACGATTCGATAGACAGAAAACGGAATCTTTTCAGCAAAGATGTGAAGAAAACAAAGACGCATGGTATATTTTGACACATGCTATTTTTTTAAAATTATCTAAATATACACATTAAAAAAAGACTAATGGCGGATTTGAAAATAAATAAATCATGACTAAGTCGCTATACGATCGTCCAACACACGCGGTAGGGAGGCACAGTGACATGAGGGGAATTGGAGATTACGACGAACTGGGGGGATCGAATTACGACGCCAAGAAGGTAGCCGAGGATAAGTTTTACAGAAGTCCTGAAAAATACACGCACAGTAGAAGAAGTTATACAACCGACAACAGAACATACGGTACACGAGGGAACGGACGAGTGACCGTCGTAGTGGAACACTGGTATGTAACTAACAGTAAAGTGTTTGTTTATTATAGCGCCATCCCTATTGAAACGGTCAGCCACAACGGGCATATGAGACATTTTTGTACACAGTTACTTCCCGAACGCTATTCTTGCTAGACGTCAGGCAGTTAGACATTCGATACGTCTAAATTTAACTAATTGCTGGGTAAACAACTGGTCGCATCAGAAAAAGTGCTTCCATCGGGATTCGAACCTTCGATATCCTTCTTGCCAGGCGGACACATTAACCACTAGTCCATTTGTAACATATAGTGTTGCTCTCAGCTTCTAACTGATGCAAACCGCATCCCGGTTTCAGCACTGTCATATACGATTGGATACTAGTACGCCCAGGGGTCGTTATGTTCGAACATCCGCCCGGCCACACTCTTCCTGCAACTGTTCTTCACTCGCCGTGATGACTGATATACGATACTGCGTTTCATTGTCATTCGTCCGCCACTGCTGTTTCAAGTGGTAAAGTTATTAGTTACTTTGCGGTACTGGATGTGCTTGAGTAACGGTTAACGTTCCAGGAACAAGGAAATGACGCTAAATATTTAAACAAACAAACATTGTACTATAATGGCTACTGCGAGTAGTTTCTGCATGTTTTCCTGTTGGACTTTTTAAATCTGAATATAATTCAATATTGCTTTAACATACATATCAAGTTTCGTGGCACAAACAAATAACTGTGACTCCCGATGCAATAACAATTCCCATCATAATTATAACGTGATAAAACAATCCCCATCATAGCCATTACGTGGAAACACAATTCCCACCATACCCATAACGTGGAATAACAATTTCCATCATACCAATGACATGGAATAACAATTCACATCATAGCAATAAGGTGAAATAACTATTCCCATCATAGCAATAACGGGAAATAACTATTCCCATCAAAGAAATAACGGGGAATAACAACTACCATTATAGCAATAGCGTGAAAATAACAATTCCCATCATTGCAATAGCGAGGAATAACAATTCCAAACATAACAGTAACGTGGAATAACAATTCCAACAATAACAGTAACGTGGAATAACAATTCCAAACATAACAGTAACGTGGAATAACAATTCCAAACATAACAGTAACGTGGAATAACAATTCCAACCATAACAGTAACATGGAACAACAATTCCCAGTATAGCAATAACGGTGCCGGGATAACACTTCTCACCATAGCAATAATTTGTTTTAAACTCATTTGTTTTACATCGATTGTAAGTCTCGAGGTCTTCCTAGCTAGAACACATGCGGAAGTCTGATACCCACGCGTAATCCATTCCGATACTCTCCATCTGCCCTCCGTGGGGTAGTACACTAGCTTTGCGTCATTTCTACCAAGCCACGATGAAACCAATATGATTGGTTCCTTCACGATTTGTCCGCATATGTAGGTGGAATTGTCCGCCCATGCAGGGGGAAATGTCCGCCCATGCAATTTTCAGCATAAGGGGAAATGTCCTAGGGGCTATTGTCCGGTTACCTATCCAATCGCAACGCTAGTTTCACGCACAAACGCTGTCTTGGTAAGACGTTATCAATAGCTGTATTTTGTTCTGTTTTGTTCAAACTAAATGACGCGGAGCTAGCGTAAGTCCCATGGGTGATGGATGGAGAGTATCGGAATTAACACCCGAGGGTATCCGACGATGGCTTAAGCAGCGTATGTATCATCTCTCACATCACCTATATTTGTAGATGCAAGCAACATATGACCAAACCATAAAGTCACATTTTTCTAGTCCTGATCATATGCGACGCTTGCTTTTCTAAAAGACAAATGTCTTGACAAGTTGCGCAGAAGAAATGCTTTGATTGGGAAATAATGAATAGAAATAAACATCCAACCGATACTCTTTTGAAATACTTTGAAAATCTCTGAGGTAGTCCGATTTGAATCAACCAATCTAAAACGTTATTTGATTTTCGCTAAATAAAAATGAATTTTATTCTCGGCCGAACTTGTCAAGACGTTTGTCTTTTAGAAAAGCAAGCGTCGCCTATGATCAAGACTATTTTTTCTGATGTTTCAGAAGATTTCCCCTAACTGTTTGTGTTGCAGGTACGGATGTATAGGACAGGGAGTGTGTGATGATATAAGACGGGCAGTGGAAGAAAGTTTTTCTGACGTCAAATTTATGGAAGTAACAGGTAGATTAGGTAAGTCAACACACATTGTCACTTTGCACAGTATTGCAATCCCTTACTCTTTATAGTGGCCGATTAGGATATGTGAAATTCTTATTACGTTCCATCAAGGACTTGTATATAATATATGAGGGTCTGTTAGGGTTTTTTGCATATGACATATGGGCCCATTTATTTTTTTGCATATGCCATATAGGCGAAATATTTGTTGGCATATGCCGTATCAGGTTATTGATATTTTCCATATGCTATTCGAAAATTGAATTAAAATTCTCTTACTTTTATTTTTCTATTTTGAGTCTTTTGATTTATTTTGATCTATTTTCAAGCCTCTTTAAGATCCTTACACGATCTTAGAATCACCTGGATGATCTTTAATGCAGTTTGACCATTTTCCTGCTCAAAATTAGAGATATACACACAATTTTAAACTTTATTTTCTCCATATAGAAAAAAAGTATTTTTTTGCATATGCCATATGAGGTAATTTATATTTTGCATATGTCATATGGGTACCCAACCCCCTTTCTAACAGACACTCATAAATAATTCCTTGGTTCCATTTTCGAATCATTTGTGTTGTTGGTTAAGTCATAGGGACGCAGTCTCCAACTAAAAGATATGAACAAGCAGCAAATGACACCAAAATATGTTCGTTTTATTTGGGCGATTTTTGAAAGTCGGAGGATTGTCCATTCATTTCGACATGGTGTTGTGAAAACAGATTTTGACAATTACATTTGATGTTGAAAGAACATTGTTCAGTCTTAAATTGATAAAGATATTTTAAAGAAAAATACAAAATTTAGAAAAAAAAAATAAATTTGGAACAAAAACTGTTATTTTATTTAAAATGCATTTATTTTTAATGTAAATCAGTCGTATTTATTTATTGTTAATATATTTGTTAACAATATATTGCACATAATTGATATAGCATTATTTTGACATAAAGTATCAGAGCACCTCCAAACCTGTTTTTAAAAACTGTACCATTTAATGGATCATATATGAGAATTAAATTACATAGTCCTTAACTTATTTTGTGTAGTATATGATAAGTGCAGTTAAATAGACTATATGTAGTTAGTAGGGAATATAATTTCCAGTTTATTGTGTGTCAAAATCAATTTGGAATAAATACTTTCGTTAAACTTTATAATGAAATTAACCATATCACGATGACGTCATTTTGGGATGAGAAATGTTGGCTAAACAATTCCAAAAATCTATTCCAAAAAATTTTGTTTTGCCAAGTAGAATTTCCTCTTTTGTTTCCTCAGATTCGTTTGAAGTGTTCGTCAATGGTAAACTACTTTACTCTAGAATAATGCAGGGTGGTTACCCATACGAGGAAGAGGTAAGTGATGAACATTAGCATTGCCACCACCACCACTGTCAATCACTACAATTATCGATATCATCATCGCCATCGTTATAATCATCAGTATCGCTATCGCCATCACTGTCGATATCAGCATCGCCATAGTTATAATTATCAGTATCGCTATCGCCTTCACTGTCGATATCAGCATCGTCATCATTACAATTATCACTATTGCCTTCACTGTCGATATCAGCATCGCCATCGTTATAATCATCAGTATCGCTATCGCCATCACTGTCGATATCAGCATTGTCATCGTTATAATTATCACTATTGCTATCGCCTTCACAGTCGATATCAGCATCGCCATCGTTATAATCATCATTATCGCTATCGCCATCACTGTCGATATCAGCATCGTCATCGTTATAATTATCACTATCGACTTCACTGTCGATATCAGCATCGCCATCGTTATAATCATCAGTATCGCTATCGCCATCACTGTCGGTATCAGCATTGCCATCATTATAATCATCAATATCGTTATCGTCATCAATATCGTTATCGTCATCATTATCGATATCGCCATCGTTATAATCATCAGTCTCTTTATCGTCATCACTGTCGATATCAGCATCGGCTAATTATAATCATCAGTATCGCCACGTCATCAGTATCACTAAAATGTATAACTATCACAATCACTTTCATCAAATTACGACTATCACTTTTTTATCACTTTTACTATTATCATCATCATCATCATCATCATCATCATCATCATCATCATCATCATCATAATCTTAATATCTCTGTCACCATCATTGTCGCCATCTTTGCCGTCATCATCGCTACCAGCACCGTCATCTGTATCACTATTACTGTCGCTAGCACACTCGATACCCTTATCACCATAGCTACCGATATCACCATCGCTACCAATATGGTAAAACTATCACCATTGTCATCACACTATCATCACCATTGTTTTCAGTATCATCGTTGCTATCACATCTCATAAAAAAATCCTTTTTATTTCAAACACTTTTGTCATCAATATCACAGTTTCAGTTCCATCGATACAGCTTTTGTCATCAGTTTAACTATATCGCCATAGTTTTCAAGATATGTATCGTCGATCATCGCTAACGTTATCGCTGTCATCGTCACGTTCTGTTCTCTTAATACATATTATGGCATTATGACCGAACTTTACAGGCATAGTACCACCATTGGAGAAGGCGGTTATAAATAATCATTGTCTCTTCTTCCTTAAAAATTCATTTTCCTTATTTTAATGCTCTTTTTTTATTTGAATGGCATTATTGGTGTATATTGAACATTTTGACAGCATTGTCATGTTTGAATTGTGAAATTAGAAAAAAATGATGCTTGGAAATTGGGGTATCAATATGCGGTTTCGGAGGTCTACTTTCACTTTGTCAACAGTGTAAACACTGAGCAGAAGAAAAAGTCTCTTATATGACACATGACCAATACTTTTCTCATCATATTTTGATAAAGCAGAGGTTGACAAACAGTAAAATGTAGGTTTTACTTCTTTCATTTTGGTCTCTCTATGAATGACAAGCCTTCAAAATTTTATTATTTACTATAGAATAAAGAACAAAATTCAATGGTGGGGTTACACCTATATATAAAGGCTGAATTTTATGCAAGTTAATATAGGTCAATCTATAACTATAAGTATGCTACATAGTTTCACATATTAAAAATTTGCATATATATGTGTACCAATTACACCAATATACATTTATACGTAACTATCAGCAGATTCACAAATCGTCCTGTTTAATTCTTTTACAGGTGCTAGAGGCAGTCTATAGAGCCAGGAAGGGGAAAGAAGTACACCAACTGGACCGCGGAGAGTCGAGAACCTGCACAATAGTGTAATACAATAGAATTTCGTTACTCGAACACGGATGGCTAGAACACCACATATATTGCGAACCACGTATCTTGTCCCGGCCGAGTTCCTATTACAATGTTATATACATATACATGCTTGGTATGGTGTTGAACAATACTTGGCTCGAACAACCCTTAACTCGAACTATTTTGTCCAGTCCTGTCGGGTTCGAGCCACCGAAGTTCTATTGTATGTACATGAATACATGGATAGCAGAAACTTGGAGGCGTGCAAAATAATATTGTGCTTTAGGATCAATTTATTCGGCGTATACTTAAACTTACACATGTGCAACTACAAACATGTCCAATGTGGTAGTAGGAGTAGGTGCTTATATGGAACTATATTCAGCAAAAATAGCACGTGCAAGGGGAATGTTAATGTGTCATTGCCGTAGTGTATGTTGATAAACGCAATCCGGCATTTAAAACAATCCAATTTATAAAAACAAGTGCAGGGCTCACACCATTACTATCTCTCTTGAGTACTCCGGACCTACAGATAAAGAAGGTAGAAATAAAACTCTAGATCTCTTTTTCTTCTTTTTTTCAGGGCTTTGTGCAGTAGTGATTTATTGTTTTCCTAGCATGTGTTAAATGGTCAGTATTTTAGAAATCACCGCTGAAAATGTTATGCTGATACCAGCTTTCTGGGCATTTCTGTGTCATTTTAGAATTGTTGGTTCGAACCGTATCTAGGGCGAATAGTTAACATATTATTACTCTGTAAATTGATAGGTCTCACAAAAGCATTGAATTTAAAAAAAAAAAACCCGGTCAACGGTATGCGTTTTTTCCTTTATTATTGCATATCTTGAACCAGTGAAGAATTTGAGCCTAGCCACATGCTGCAGAAGTTTGGGTTTTACACTGTGTTTTTGACATAAATGTTACAATGGAGCCATGTGGGAAATGTAATAGCTGTGTGCGACACGCAAGGGAAAAGTTTTAATCATTGGTGGTTGTGGAATATAACGGACAGTGGGTAAATCCAAGTAGTTTGACAGTGTTAAAACGTGCCATGAACATTTGCTATTTATTGACTTAGTAACAAAAAAAGTGGGATATTGAAATAAGCATTTGTAATTTCATATAGATTATTATTGCTGTAAAGTATTTATTCTACAGGAATACTTTCATACCTAGTTTTGCCATGTAGATGTATTAATATTTATATTTATATGTTACTTTATTTATATTGTGATGAAGATAAATATGAACTTATATATTTAATAAATATATATATTTAAAATATTTCTATGTTTGACCAAAATAATTTTTCAGTAAAATATATAATTTTACCCTCTGAGCAAGTGAACGCAACCAAGAAAAGTAAATGGACCGACTTGGCTTTAATAATCAAGTTACGAAACTCCAGAGTGTTAAATTCGTTGTTTTGTCTACGTTCGATGTATAAACATGGATTTGTGTAAAACAATATTCCCTCCGCAAGTAAATGCCACTTTCCACCTAAAGGGTATTGGATTCATTGAGACGTGATCTTGAGCAAGCACCTTAAACCCCTCGGCCACGGAGGGCCCTTCCTTTGTACTGTTTAGTTTACTCATACACATGCGGTTTCCCATATGGGCGACGCCTCCAGAAGAGTACAGTCAATCCTGTCTTAAGCAGCTATTCATGGGAAAGAGCAAAAGTGGCCTTTTAAGACAGGTTGTTGTTTAATGCAAGTTAATTTGCTCTGGACGCATATAAATGGGAAATACCAGATGTGGCTGCTTAATAGAGGTAACCGCTAACACGGGTTTGACTGTATTAGTATTTTTTAAATTTGGGAGGGAAAGTGCAGAGATACAGATGTACCTTTTGTATCGTCCCTGGTTCTTTTACACACCCGGTGTTTAGCACCGATACATGAGATACTGATTTTTGTTAAAGTCTCATCTGAAAGACTGATAAGTATTTTTAGTTTGAGGTGCGAAGGATCGAACCTGCGACCCCTTAACCACTGGACCACTAATCCGCTCATATTTTTATACGACGCCTTTCACTAATTTTGCAATCCGTGTAGACACCTGCAGGAGGTTTATTAATAACACTATTTATATATAAAGGAATATCATTGGAAAATTATTATGATGTTGGATAAAAACCTGACATTTATACTTTCAAGTTTCACGCAGAGAAGCGAAACGGCCCGCCTGAAGCTTTATATGATATATGTCACAGTCGGCGAGTTAAATTTTGCACCACCGCGGGATTGCTAACCACGATAGTTTAGGATTGTTCCGACTAGCTATGATCAGATTCTGATATGTAAAATTAAGAGGTTAATAGAGGTGATCGTTAACACACACACACACACTTACACACACATTTACACACACACACACACACACACACACACACTAAACACACACTAACACACACACACACACACACACACACACATAAACTTTAAAATAATGATAATACCATTGTACATGAAAAAATATAATTTGGCATAATAAATAATTTATTTATCTAATAAAGCAACTATAGAAGTATTTTTAAAAAGAATTATTGTTTGTGATCATTGCCTGTGGATATTTACATCTGGTTACAACCCTAGCTGTTACTGCCAGAATAGTAAATATTTGTAAGAGGAAACTGGATAATGGGTAGTACATTGAAACAATGCATTGATGACTGAAATTTTGAAAAAGGGTTCTCTGATTTGAATCATGTTCTGAATTATATAAAACCTTCCCAGAACCTTCCCATATTGAAATATGTGTTGTAAATCTTTAATTTCCTGTTCAGTCGATGACATTTTAATGGATTTCTTATATCAAAATACGTCCTTTGTCGTGTATGTATGGGAGAAAAGAGCGTTTCTCTCCTTTCAACGTGACATGAATAGACGATTGAAAAAGAAGTCAATACACATTTGTTATATATTGATGGGGAAAATCAAAAATTCCTCATATGTATTGAACTTTGACCTTCAATAGAACATCGTTTCAAAACTAACGATGTGTATACAATTTGTTTTTAAAATCACCTTTGTCGTTGAATAGATCTAGATATTTCCATACGACCATGTTGGAAGCTTATGAAGATTTGTCGTATTGAGTATTAAATTGCATGTTATATACAGTGTTCGTGTTTTCTTTTAGACTCATTCTTTCAGTGCACCGGTAGATAAAACGAATCTCATTGACTGTCTTGCTCAGACGATTAAGTTTAGTTTAGTGGAAGCTGTAAAGGGCAATTCATGTTATATTTAAAATATACTTTCTAAGACTATCTATTGACGGTTATTTGATAAAAGGCGGATATGAATTACAACCGGCGATATGCTGGTACGGATACACGGTATTTTTTCACTAAAGATGACCTTCACAATCAACGTGGTTACGACATATTGAAGGTCAAACACCACGATCAGCCTTCCCCTCCAGGCTACATTAACCATGGTGATGGGTATTATGAGAGGCGGGACTACACGGCCGAATCTGACGAAGAATACGGTAGAGACAGGAAACAACGTCGAAAACCGGAGAGAAAACAAGCGAATGTTGTGGTCCGACATTGGTAAGTAACTTTTTAGTTTATGCTAATTTAATAATAATATTTGTCCTCTAATATTGATATTTCCCCTGTTTAAGTGTTTTTCGTGTGATAGCAATGGTGAATAATGATATTAATCAAAGTGCACAAAGTACTAAAATCTGGACAAATGGGTAATAGAAATGCCATAATACATGCTGTGTATGATGTAACCAGGAACTTTATACACGCACACTGATGGAACGTAGATGTTACTATTTGCTAACCGTTGTTTGCTGTATATTCTCACAAAATATTAAGATAATAAAATAATTATTACATTTGCCTAAAAGAATGTAAAGCAAGTAGAAATCTTAGAATAGTGATGGAATTTCAAATCTAGTGAAACGGGTGAACGTATTTGTTTATTTATAAGACGATAAGTAGGAGATAAAATCACCGGGGAAAAAAACAATTGTACCAATAAAAAAATCACAAGAGAGATAGCATGAACACAAAAATACATACTATATCAATAATAAACGACAGTTTGTGTATTTTGATATAATATTAACTTTTTCTTCGTAAAACGTAGAATTGTTTAACGTGGATATAGCCAGTACTTTATGCTTGTTTTTTTCTTATTCCTACGCAACAATGTCTGTGGGACTACTTAACCTAGGCAAATTAGCCGAGGTAAAATGATAATTATTATATTACATGTAATATCGGATAAAGTATATATTATAATATAAACATAAATCAATGAAAGTGTATATTCTAACATTGGTTGTATGTATGAAGACGGAACTTCAAATTAAAATTGATATATCCCTTATATACCTAATACCGCGATGTACATATTACCGCGAATGCCCGTAAAATAGAATTATCTCACACATGTGCACTTAGAATGTCTTACCTGTGGACAGTATGGCAATTGAAATGGATGGGTGCTCTTAAAATACAGTACACCAGTAAGATTTCTTGGGAGGGGGGCAATAGTTTTGTGCCCTCTTTTTGGCAAAACTAGAATCAGTGATTCAGTACATTTTTAAGTGTACACACTCACTGTTTATGTTGATTTGAATCTTAATTATATTTTTCATATATGGAAATTTACTCCAGTATCAGCGTTTATCCTGATGACACCATTTCTAGCCGTCTGCCCTGAATAGCCGATTCGCGGTATTATATACATTAGGAAAATAATTACATGGCCGACTGTGTATTACAAATAACCACTGTTTTTTCATGAGTTTATAGGTATATTGAGGTATATTTACAAGAAATAACTTAAAGAAGGAGTATCCAAGACAATAAAATAACTTTATTACGGTGTATCATTGATGTCATCATTTACATGGGTGATGAATTTTTCGCGGTGATGGGTATATCCAGTATACATGCATAGTAATTCTGCATTATCCGGTGGGATCATCCATTCCAGTTTACAGTAAAACACCGTTGACGCGATCACGGGTGGGTGGATCGCCTCATATAGCTCAAACCACTTATCTGGTTCCGACCAATTTAATATTTCGACGTATATACCTGTATGTACATGTCGAAAAATACTTGGCTCGAACAACCTTTAACTCGAACTATTTTGTCCAGTGCCGTCGGGTTCGAGCCATCGAGATTCTGTTATATATATTTTGTATATTGCTTTTGAGCCTACATGTATTTATATATAAAGGTATAAGTGGTCTTTGGCGCCGTCTTAATATCACTTGCTTCTCACCGCTAAGGCCGTAGATTCGAGTCCCGCTCGCTCCAAAAACTTTATGTGAGACAGTATGCTAGTTACTTTCGGAAGGACGGTGGTTGTACCGCGGCTTAGATTCATTTTGAGTTCTTCCTCCACCAATAAATATACAAGTTGAAATGTGTTGAAAATAGCGTTAAATCCCATTAAATTTTTTTTTAGAAACCTCAGTGTGACAATTACTTAGTTAAAATGCTGTAAAATGCATTTTTTTTAAAATATTAATTTTTCAGCAAAGCTGTTTGTATATACTTAATTTTATTCTTTTAAGAAAATTTAATTTGATGTTTTTGGAATGAATAAAAAGAGTTAAAATTACGGAAAATTACGGAAAATGCTCTTTCCTCCCCATTTTTGTCCTATTGTTTAGTATGCAAATAGGTTTTTGATTAAAAATGAATTAACACAAAGATATTAATTCTGATTTTGTCTGGTACTCATATGTATTCTGTTTTGTGTCCGGTACTCGTATTTATTCTGATTTTTGTCTTGTACTCATATGTATTCAGTCTGTTTTGTGTCCGGTTATCATATTTATTCTGATTTTTGTCTGGTTGTCATATGTATTCAGTCTGTTTTGTGTCCGGTTCTCGTATTCATTCTGATTTTTGTCTGGTACTCATATGTATTCAGTCTGTTTTGTGTCCGGTACTCGTATTTATTCTGATTTATGTCTGGTACTCGTATGTATACAGTCTGTTTTGTGTCCGGTTCTCGTATTCATTCTGATTTTTGTCTGGTACTCATATGTATTCAGTCTGTTTTGTGTCCGGTACTCGTATTTATTCTGATTTTTGTCTGGTACTCATATGTATTCAGTCTGTTTTGTGTCCGGTACTCATATTTATTCTGACTTTTGTCTGGTACTGTCAGAATAATATTTGTATGTGTTGTCTGGTGGCAACAGTGTCTTCACTGTTTAAGCATGATATATTTACCTAAAATGGCTTAAAATGTAGGAAAATTGCATATTGACGATGTACATGGCATTTTGATGATATATAATATTGTATTATGCAAGACGCGTAAACTTGAAAAACAACATTCAAATGTTTTAAAAGAACAAAGATTTAATAATAATAACAATTAAAAACAAAAGCATCAATTTTTGAAAACAGTTAATTTTATTGAGTTATACAATGCAATATTGGGGTTCGTGAAACTTGTCCTTTGAGACAGTAACAAACTTTTCTTCCCTAGGACCAAATGTTTAAAAAAACGTACTAAAGCATAAACCATTATTCTTAACATAATTGTCATTATGTTAATTATGTCAATTAAGAAAGCTTTATTGTAGGTTTAAAGGGCGTATATCTGAAAAACACGCTAGAAATATCTTAGAAATAAATACAATTATTATCAAAATGGATAAAAAGTTTATTATCATTAACAAAAAAAATCCGAATTATTTGGTATGGCAAATTCACCAAAACGTGACAAAGTCGATATTCAAATTGAAGTGGTAAACTTGAAACGAAATCCCATTTCTAAAAATAGACAGCATTTAAATACTGCTTGACATCATTCGGGCTCTTTCTAAGATGAAACAATTTTTACTTCGTGTAAACCTTATCAATGGCGGATCTACTCTTTAAAAAAAGAACCGGCGTACGCCAACCCACCACACTCTCCCAAGTTAGGAAATCCCTTTTTTGATATTTTATTTTGACAGGTTTAAATATATGCCAATACGTTGTCAGCGAGTATATATAGTCATGATATATTGGGAAAAAAATATTTAGCCAATTTTAAAAGTTTGAAAAATCCTAATAAATTCCCTTTCAACATTACTATATTAACCAAATGGCAAATCATCATGTAGAAATCATCGTGTATATAATAACCTGTCATTTACCCATGGTATATAAACTGTACAGGTTTGTTATTAGAAAAACCTAGTGGTTAAGGGCGTCCGCCTCGGAAGTAGGAGGTTGAAGGTTCGAATCATCGGTGGAAGAACTTGGATTTTTTTTCTGATGCGGCCGGTTGCTCACCCAGCAGCTAGTTAAATTGAGGGGTACTGAATGACTAACAGCCTGACGCCAGGCAATGATAGATTTCGGGAAGTAACCGTGTACAACAGACAGGTGTCTCATACGCCCAGTGTGGCTGGTCCTTTCTGTAGAGGGGACACTATAATAAACAAACACTTTACTTTACTTTTATTGGCTTAATAAACGAATCTGACCATTACAACTGATTCGGTATGTACTGTTGATTATTACGGCAATGAATTGATTGACTTGGTAGTTCTAATTTGCAGGTCAGGATGAATAGGACAGAGTGTATGTGACGACCTCAGGCTGGCAGTTGATGACAACTTCCGAGATGTATCCTTCACAGAGGAGAAAGGAAAACTAAGTAAGACATGACGAATGTATTAAATATTTAAACGATTTTGTGACACGCTGTATTTAGTTCATATGTGTTATTTACATCCCTAATTATAATGTTACAGATAACTACATTACTACGTATAGCAACGATACAGGCGTTAAATAAATGCTTACTTATTTTAATATAAGTTAATAATTAAGTTTCATATGATTATATTTGGTGTTTGTGTGTTCTTTTTTTATATTTGTGATTTTTTTGTTATCGTCATGTCATGTACCTACTGTATTTATAAAACGAACATTGAAAGAATAAAGACACGCCGGGTGAATTTCAGAGCCATATTATCAAAATGGGGTCCTCCCTGGCCGATTGATCTAGGGCGCCGTCTCAAGATCACTTACCTCTTACCGCTAAGGTCGTAGGTTCGAGTCCCGTTCGCTCCAAAATGTTTATATAAGAAAGTTTCAAGTTACTTGCGGAAGGACTGTGGTTCTCCTCAGTCTGACTCAGACTTAGGTCTTCCTCCACCAGTTAAACTGGGTATACCATATATAACCTGAGATATGTTGAAATGTTGTTAACCACCCCCACCCCTTAAAAAAACACAACATTATCAAACTATAGTAAGTGATACTATCAGTTTAAGAATATGTGTAAGGGTATTTCGTTTAACTGTCTTTGCCATATTTCTTTGTTAATAAAAAGCAAAATTTGCCGATTTCTGAATAAACATGAACTTAAATGATTTTGGCTGTCAATAATAATGACCATATTGACAAAAATCATGAACGAAAACAACCTTTACATAAATATCTAAAACAACCTTTACATAAATATCTAAAACAACCTTTACATAAATATCTGAAACAACCTTTACATAATATCTAAAACAACCTTAACATAAATATCTGAAACAACATTTACATAAATATCTGAAACAATCTTTACATAAATATCTGAAACAACCTTTACATAAATATCTAAAAAGAACTTTACATAAATATCTAAAACAACCTTTACATAGGTATATAAAACAACCTTTACATAGATATCTAAAATAACCTTTATTTAAATATCTGAAACAACCTTTACATAAATATTTGAAACAACCTTTACATAAATATCTAAAACAATCTTTACATAAATATCTTAAACAATCTTTACATAAATATCTCAAACAACCTGTACATAAATATCTAAAACAACCTTTACATAGATATCTAAAAAAACTTTACATAAATATCTCAAACAATCTTTACATAAATATCTAAAACAACCTTTACATAAACATCTGAAACAACCTTTACATAAATATCTAAAACAACCTTTACATAAATATCTAAAAGAAACTTTACATAAATATCTGAAACAACCTTTGCATAAATATCTGAAACAACCTTTACATAAATATCTAAAACAACCTTTACATAAATATCTAAAACAACCTTTACATAAATATCTGAAACAACTTTTACATAAATATCTAAAACAACCTTTACATAACTTTCTAAAAAAAACTTTACATAAATATCAAAAAAAACACCTTTACATAGATATCTAAAACAACCTTTACATAAATATCTAAAAAAAAACTTTACATAAATATCTAAAAAAATTTTTATATAAATATCTAAAAAAACTTTACATAAATACCTAAAACTGTCAATATCGTGTTGATAATGTGGCTCTGAAATTTACACGGCGTTTCTTTATCAACAATATCGATTAATCATAAAGCATTGATAGATTGATTGATTGATTGATTGATTGGTTGATTGATTGATTGATTGATTGGTCGAATATTTAGCGTCATTTTTATGCCATCGAGGGCTAATAGACGATCAGTTAACCTAATCACTGTTTCATTGGATCTTGAAAGGTTAACCCGTACTCGAGCACATCCCACCTTCGGAAGTAACTGATAACTTTCCCAATTGAATGAGTGGTGAGAGACGAATGATAATGAGACGCACTGTCGTATATCAATCATTGAGGAGATAGTTGCCGGGCGGGGATTCGAACTCACGACTCCTGGATTTAATAGTCAGACGCTCTACCGACTGAGCTACTCGGGCCCGACTAATCACAAAGCAACGAATATACCACAAGGATCATTTTTCACTAACTTAGCTAAGTAAATTCAAAGATTTGAAGTGTTCAGAAATGCTAAATAAACTTAAATTCTTATATATTCATTTATATTTTACGTTTCTAAGTACCTGCTTAGTAAAGGTAAGCTCACTCCAGTGTGTAAAACATAACGACAAACTTACAAAGGCTCGTAGTGAACTTTTCTTATAAATATTGAATGCAAATTAATATTAAGCACATGTCGTTTATTAGTTTAAACTTATTTATTTTACTACGGTTATGAAACACGTTCTTACAATTTAGACAAATTACGCTCGACGTATTTCTGGGTATGACCGGTACTAAGTATATGCGGAAAAAAGTGTCTTGCTCAAGAACACCACATATAGCCGTAGCTGAGGATCGAACCCACGGCCCACAGATAATGGGTTCGGTGCTCTGCCGCTGGCCCACGCGCTCCACTCGTTAATTGAGTATAGACGTGCAATAAATTTGTTTTAAACCATTTATTTGTAGTATTTAGTGTAATGGGTATGAGTGAGTAACACCTCTGTAGGGCTATCGTTTGTTTAAATTATATATTATATATTATAATAAGAAAACATTATATAAAATGCCTTTGAATGAATATCTGAAATAAGCGGTTATACACACTTTATACTGCATCAGAAAGTGTGTCGCTTCTTCTACCCGCTCACTCCAAGGCTTTTTCACGGAGATTAACTGGCCTTCTGCCACTCGAGTCCAATGATTAAAGGGAGGGAATCACAACCATTGCTACAACCGCACTAAAATACATTCATATTTACACGGACACAGCAATTAATTAAAAACACGAAACGTTTTGCCAATAACTGACTCTCTTGACATTAGATACTTAATTTCATGCAGCCCTTCAATGCACCGCTATTGAGACAGCACTTAAAAATAAACATTATTTTCTTTCTTTTTTCACTTTCTATTTTTATTTTCTCTTCATTTCCTTTTAAAGTTGGTTTATATCCTATTGAATGTTATAATTGCCGTCTTGATTCTATTGTTATTTGTATATTGAAAGGGGAGGGCCGTTACTAATGTTGCTAGAGCTTGTGGCCCAACCCGTTTGCTTATTATATGATTATGCAAAAATTATGTTTAAAACATCAAGCGCACTATCTCACACTGGCTATTAAATTTCGGTAACTTTTGTCCCCAGCAATACTTTATCCCCTGTTGAAATTATATTTTCTCATTTTTTCTGTACATAATCATTCATCCATTAACCGATTTCAGATTCCTTTGATGTGTACATCAACGAAAGACTGCTATTTTCAAGAAATAGGTATGGAGGGTATCCGAATGAAGTCGAGGTGATTTTATTATAATGGCAAATCCATAGTGTCCTCCGTGGCCGAGTGTACTAGGGCGCCGTCTCAATATCACTTACCTCTCACCGCTAATGTCGTAGATTCGAGTCCCGCTCGCTCCAAAAACTTTATTTGAGAAAGTTTGCCAGTTTCTTGCGGAAGGGCGTTGTTTCTACTCAGTTTGACACAGCCTGAGGTCTTCCTCCACCAGTAAAACGGTATAAGCTGAAATGTGTTGAAAATGGTGTTAACCTTGTTAAGAAAAATATATATGGCATATCCAGATTTATTGATGTAGAAAAAGTTCAGAATAAATCTCTGTAAATCTCTGTGCAACCGTCGTCCGTCGACGAGTAACTGGCAAACTCTCTCATATAAAGATTTTGGACCAAGCAAGGCTTAAATCCACAACCTCAATGGTGAGAAGTGACGGTAATTTAATATTTAATGAATAATATTATAAAAATGAAAGGATTATTTACCTGGCGGACTCAGCACCTACCATGGCCATATTTATGATTATTGTGCTTTAGCAGTAAGTGTATCTGAATTATAACTAAAGGATAGAAGAGCATTTCCCACAAAGATCTTAAATACTAGTATATTGTAACCAACTAAATTACATGATTGTTAAGCATTTATTGATAAATCCATATAGTCTCAATATTTTTATGTGACAAAAGTGCGGACGTCCAGTCGGAGTCTATATTGTTCGTGGGACGTAAATTTGCAAAATGATTAGCGTTATATTTGAACTTACGAAACAAAAGGTCGAGACGTGAATTAAATATTTCACTGAAAACAATCATAACATCTTTCGAAAATGTTGTAAATGAGATTTCTTTTTAATCGTTAATGCTATCTATGTTAATGCATCCATTTGTCCGTATTTCGTACGAGCTAGTCTTGATCATATGCGACGCTTG
>CM055907.1:19885431-19908431 GCA_029582155.1 Panopea generosa
GTACACGTCGATAACAATAAAAGATTGATTTAACCTATTAAGGTATAACCCCATGGATATAACTAGGTTAAGATTGTTTTCATGGGGTTTAAAAATATCAGTTTGTCACTTTAATATTGAAAAATGAGTACTATACGTATACCCAGTTGTTGTGTGATGATCAGTTAAATATACAACGTTTATCAGTTAGACTAGTCAATCACAGGTAACACATTAATATTGAATCTATTGTATTGTATAATTGTAACAGATTAACGTGCTGTCATCCTTAATTCGGTAGGCTCCAAAAATAGAATGACATACTTTCAAAACAGCATATTGGATGTATAGTGGCAACAAAGCAATGTTTAAAAGTATACTACAAACATTAATTAACTGTCAACTCAATTATCTATACCCCCTCAAACTCTCCAGTATAGTTGTTTATATCGAAATTAGATAAAAGGGGTTTACAGGCTTACAAGTCCAAGTGTTAATATTGTAGTATTAATTTGTATTGTGCTTTAGTATTTATTTTACCTGGCTCTCATAAATATTCCGAAGGTATCCGTAAATTAACTTCCGGTATTTGAAAGTAAATAGTGATATTTCTGTTGATACACCGATACCAGTACGTTATTCAGTCGGCATCATATCGCACTCGCGAATAGCTTCACGGAAAAGGCCGAACATAGTAAGTGCCAGGCAAAACCTTACAAACAATACCATTAACATTCTCGTGTTTTATGTATGGCAACAAATATACAATGTACCAAAACCATGGTTTGTTAAAAAATAACTCTACATAGCTGCATGAGAAGCAGTCGAGTGGGGTTAGCAAAGACGAATATCATCAGACCATGGTGTATTAACGCTACACATAAATCATGAGGATATTAATGCTATATCTGTTTTAACCTATTACACTTATATGTAATATATATGTAGCAAAAATAGTTCCTTGTCTTTGATGTTTTACCCGTTTTCTTGGATCCATATTTTCCTAATCGATATAGTATGTAACACATTTTCCCAAACTTGTTTTTTAATATGCGCAACCATTTATTTGGTCGAGTGTAAAATCCCCTTATCAAAGAAATACGAAGGTCAATCACAGTATGATTTTTTTAATATTGTAAATTATGACAAACCTCAAACAGTAAAGATTTATATTAAAAGTTAAAAAAAATACGGTTTTTAATATGAATTTAAAGGCTAGACCTGCCAGCAATCGATCGCCTTAAGCTCAATGTTGAATGCGTGTATTTGGTAGAATAGATATTGTCCGTAAGTATTTACATGGCACTCCTGAATATTCCATGTATATTTGTAATTAATTTCCGGTTTTCGCAGATATATAGTGATATAACTATTGAGCAACTGATACGAATACATTATCAAATAATCGGCATCATTTCGCACTCACGAATAGCTGCACGGAGAAGGCGTGTAAACACCCAAACACATTGGTGAATATTAATGAGTGCCAGGTCAATACTTGCCGACAGTAGAATGCTTGGTTATGTGTTGACATACACTAAACAGTATAACAGAAGAATCTACGCAACTATATATTACAATTTTCATGCAACTGTGGTACAAAAACAATGTTGTTGTTGTGTTGTTGTTTTTTGTGTGTTTTTTTGTGTGTGTGTTTTTTTTGTTGTTGTTTTTTTGTGTTTTTATTGTGGTGTTGGGGGAGGGGTAATGAATTGAACAAATTTCGTCTTAACGTCTGAAGTTATCTTTAGATGGCGCCTTAGACCATTCGGCCGCGGAGGACCCTACATGTAAATGTGTCATTGTTAGAAAAAATGACTCCTAATTTGAAAAAACTAAGTATTGATGTACGGGAAATTATGATTGTAAAACGTTATCAAAACAACAAATTTGTAAAATAAATCAGAATTATCCAGAATGTTGGGAATACCATGGTCAACAATAAAAAGTGAGATAAAATATTCAAGAAAAAGCATATCATTATCATTAATGAATACAATCCCAATGGTTTGGTATGTCAAATCCGCCAAAACGTGACAAAATCGATATTTGAATTGGAGTGGTAAACTTGAAACGAAGTCCCCATTCTAAAAATAAAGAGCACTTAAATACTGCAGGAAACAATTTTACTACGCACAAACCTGTATCAATGGCAGATTCAACCCTTTGCTACTACGTGTATACAAAAAGCAATAACATTTTTTTAAAGTATCTACTCTATAAAAAAACCCACTTAGTATGCCCCGCCCCATCCCTCTTTATAATCCCATATTTTATTAAAATTCACTATATTTCTACTGAAAAACATGTGGGCCTGTTCAGAATTTGTGTTGCAACCCCTCTAAACTAAACCTGGATCCGTCCCCGTGTTTAACGGATCAAATTGAAAACAAAGTGAAATCACTTGACTCATTGGATACGTCACAAAATATGTTACAAATGTTACATGTACTTTTAAGCGGGAAATCTATTTTAGTCTAACCTAGGTGCGTAGCCCAAGTTAGGAATCCCCTTTTAACATATTATTTTAGCATGTTTAAATATATATCTTTTTGGCAATACCGGGTCAGTGAGTAAATATTGACATGATTTATTTGAAAATGTATGTTTTAGACAATTTTAAAAGTTAAAAATAGCCTGATAAATTCCCTTTAAGATGGTGTAGAGAAATGAAGGATTCGGTTTTAAATGAACACTGGCATAGGTTGATCTTAAGTGATGAACGTCAGAAAGTAATGTGGAATAATAACAAGACTGTTATATGGAGAAAATACGATGATAAAAATAAACCTCAAATTTTAAATCTTTTGAAAAGTGGAACAACGTTAAAAAATACATAACAATATTGTATTTGTTTTTACCGTGTATCCGGCTTAAATTGTATTTAATATACATGTAAAATGTATATACGTATGAATGTGTGTAATGATTATAATATATATTTGTAAGTAAGTACTTGTGTTGTGATATAGGTTACACATAAACTATATTATATGTTCATTTATGATTACCGTGAAATAAAATTTTATCTTTCAATAATCATTCTGAAAAAAAAAATGTCTGCTTTTAAACATGATGATTTCAGCTAAGAATAAATTACGTAATTCTGATTATTATTAAGTGTATTAACATTATATACGTATTTTCTCCATTAAAAAGAAAATATGGCTGTATTTTTCATGTTTGATTTCTTTGCACTCTTTTGATTTATGGTTTTGATTAAATGTAATATATAAATAAAAGTAACTGATCCACATGTATCTGGTGTATATATATACATGGCCAGCAACATATGAAATATCTCTAAGATGTAACTGAAATCAGACATATCTGGGAAAGTATTCATGTGGAATAATTATATGAAATCACTGTATGACACAATTTCAAACAAATATAAGAAACAATAATGATAAAATGAAAGGGTATTTGACAAGCTATTTAGGTATTTTTTCTTCATTAAAAGCATTTACATTGGTTTAGTTATTAGATGAATATGCGGCAATCTTGAAAGTGGTGAATGATTATGCCCCTTGACTGTAGATACTTTATTCACATTCCATGTATAATATATGCATTTGATATCAACATTAATGTTCAGGTCACTTTATGAAGGTAACTTTAGAGAAATGAGCTCTTCTTTTCTGGCGAAATATTCTTCAAACTTCACATGTGCATATCTGTAAATAAAACATAACAAACGGAATAATTTATTATATATATACCATATACGAGTGACTATTATAGGGTATGTGTCTTTATTTAGTTCTTGATAAAATAGCCCAATCTGATAGCAATGTTGTGTAATGTTTAATGTGTAATGTTTAAAAGATAACACATTTTAAATGTGTAGCGATCACACCCCATATAGATCTACTGTCATTTAAATGTGTGGCGATCACACCCCATATAGATCTACTGTCATTTGAATGTGTGGCGATCGCACCCCATATAGATCTACTGTCATTTAAATGTGTGGCGATCGCACCCCATATAGATCTACTGTCATTTGAATGTGTGGCGATCACACCCCATATAGATCTACTGTCATTTGAATGTGTGGCGATCACACCCCATATAGATCTACTGTCATTTGAATGTGTGGCGATCACACCCCATATAGATCTACTGTCATTTGAATGTGTGGCGATCACACCCCATATAGATCTACTGTCATTTAAATGTGTGGCAATCACACCCCTTATAGATCTACTGTCATTTAAATGTGCGGCGATCACACCCCATATAGATCTACTGTCATTTAAAGTGCACTAACCTCTCGTGAGTCCTAACGCTGCTGGGTGAAAAAATATATATAAGAAAGAGTGACAGTTACTTGTTGAACTTTTAGAATCTTTAGAATCAGTAGAATAAAGACTAAATAAATTGTTTTTTTTATAATCTTTACAATCAGTAGAATAAAGACTAAATAAGTTGTTTTTTTTATATTCTTTAGAATCAGTAGAATAAAGACTAAATAAATTGTTTTTTACATATTTGACTGAAACAGATTTTGTTATTTTGAGCATAGGCAACCATTTATAAGGTATGTAGAAACATACACTAACTGCTATATAATCTGCACGATCTTTAATAATATATCAATTTAATGATGAAAATAATAAGTACTCACTCAAGGAAATCAAATTGTACTGAAGAATGCTCTGCGTGAATAAGTCCAAACAAAGCCCACAACATATGAACAACCTACAATACAAAATTCTAAATTATAGATAATATTATAATATTAATACATATATAATTCTAAATTGTATAAATGATATTGTTTCTATAAGAACAAACTGTAATACATAGCTTTAAATTGTAGAAACGATATGAAGGGCATAAGAACAACTTGAAATACATAAATACAAATTGTATACATGATATTAATTCCATAAAGCACTATTATATAGTATTTATTACAATCAAAAACGTGCTATTTCACAGTTATTTTTAAGTAAGTATATAAACAGTGTATATTCCACAACACTCTGAACAACGAGACTGCAAGGGTCATTTTATCAGACATGTTTAGGTACTATAATATGCAAGAGATGTGTGGGCATATTCGACCAAATACATGACATGATTATATCAAACTCCGTTGAAAACAATAAAAGCAATACTGATATAGCAGTAATGTGGTATAGTTGATATGTTGATAGGTTGTTTGCTGTTCGTGTCAGAGGTAGCGTGTTTGATTCCACGGTCGACCCGATTGCCTCTCAAAAACGGAATTTACATAACATTTCATTAGAGGAGTTGCGTTTATATGTTCTTATTATTCTTTCAATAATGTACAGGGCCTACTCTGGGGCATTGTCGTACTTAGGTATTGTCCGTTAGAATTTCCTGGCACGCATCAATATTTCGTGTCTATCCGTGAATTAATTTTCGTTGTCCAAACGTAAATTGCTATATAACTATTTTTAACAGATACAAATTAATACATTATTAAATCGGCATCATATTGCATTCACGAATAGATGTACGGAAAAGACGTTTTTAACAACACCCTGACATATTGTTGAAGATTAATAATTGCCAGGTAAAAATGTATCCACAATGACACCCATTATATTGAAATTATAAACACACGATGGGTGATTTTTGTACACTATATTGATAAGATTTAATTCGTTTTTATATATTTATACCAGACTTGATCTTAAAATAATGAAAAAGTAGTATTATTATTTCGATGACCTAAACAATAGTATTAATATACGAAATAGATATTACCAATGTAAATTTGTTTGTCGTAACATAACACGTTTCAACATCTTTCTCGGTGACATCCTTCTTTTCACCACCATGTTGAATTGTCTTTTGCTCAAGGTAATACCGTAACCATTCCATCTGGTAGTCACGTGACGGGTAACGATTGAAATCTGTAACAATACCTACAAATCGCTCTATTAGTTGAAATATCATGTTGAATTTAAATATTAAATATTTTACATAAAACCTGACCCAGAGCCATCTTGTGGCTTTTATATGGCGGTTTTGTAGTTTTAAAGATGTACCAACAAATGACATGTTGTTATAGGTTTGTACACTGCGGCTTAATAGACAGGTACAGAATACAGTTGCTTTGCAACACCATTCCTATAATTTCCCTCTACCAGAGTAGGGATTGTTGCAGATTAAGTATCCTAAAACGAACACATTGCAAGATTAATTGTTTTACGAAATTAAACAGGAGGACGAGTGACGCCGTGTATTCCCTGTACCATACTAAGGATGATAACGTTTATTTACAAATGTATTATATCTACATATAAACATACACATGCAGTCACACACATAATTATATGTGTTAGTAAAGACAACATCAGGCTTTACTGAAACCAATACCTAAATTCAAAGTTTTAGAAAGTACTGGTAGCCTAGCTTAATTTATATCCATACACCTTCCTAATTGGATTGATGTCATTGTAGCGTTTGGTTTATTTTGTGAATTTTTAAGACATGATATAATACAATCTCCACCATATAAATTATGTTTATGGTTGGTTTCTGCTTACATATATAAAATTAATGAAAAAATAAATCGAAGAATAAAAAGTAGTCCCTGTCGCGACTGATCGTTTTGGCGGTGATCAAACTCTTCAAACCTTGATCACGTAGACATAAGCAGGGTAATGCATATGTCATAAGGCTCGGCTAACTAGATTCCCCAGATAGAATTTTGTGTGCCTCATCTAGAGATTTGTACTACGCATTTTGAAGTGAGGTATGCCTACTAGCGACAGTATGAACATTTAAAACATGTAGTATACACTACCAAATGTGTCAACTTCTAAAGCGGCTCCGTTCATCTCATTTATTGATAACGGGAATAGTTGGAGTCATTATTTACAAAAATTGTCGGCATACCATTTCTTTGTAAATTAAATATCAGCGCTATATAAAGGTTGCCCTCCACTCATCTCTGCTTATCTCTGACACTGATTGATGTTATGTACCTGACTAGGTGTATATTTATGTATCATGTGTTTGTATATCATGAAAAGGGTAATGCGTGAACGAGTGGACCAAGGCGCCGTCTCAAGATCACTTACCTCTCATCGTCTGTCAAGGTTGTAGGTTCAAGTCCCGCTCACTCAAAAAAAAAAATATGTGAGAAAGTTTGTCAGTTACGATATGACAAGAAAATGTTGAAAGCGACGCTAAACACCATACAACAACTACAACAACTAACATGTATCCATGGCATTATATAACATCGGTCAGTTCATAGACCGTTTAAAGCTGTATCCGCACATAGAATCTTGTTATAGGTTTGCACACTGTGGCGTAACAGATATATACAGATTATAGCTGCTCTACGACAACCATTCCTATAGTTTATCTCTACCAGGGTAGGGATTGTTGCAGATTAAGTGTTAAATCAAAGAACTTAAAGAACTGAAACCTGGGGAAAATGGTCAAATAGAAATGACTAATAAAGTTTCTTTCAAATGTAACCCGGAACATTATATAATCATACAGATGGAAAGTGATATAGCAGAGGTTTCTATTTACAAACCGTTGCTTGGTGTATGTGTGCAACAAAATACATAAGACAGGATAATATTTTACATTATTTGTTTAGAATGTTTCGCTGCAAAAATAATATTACATACATGTAGTTCAGTCTCCGAGATGATAGATATTTCATATCACCAAGTAAACTAGTATATTTCAAAGAAAGCTGAACAATCTCCCAGATGGTCTTCATATAAAAAACAATACCCAAGTTTACATAACTGTTGTTTTTTTTTTTAAATCATCTCCAAAATAATCTAAAAAATGTGTTTATTTCTGTCTTTAAATTGAATTGTTTATATTTTAAAAAGTCAATTTATAAGTTCAATTATCTATTTTAAAAGTCCATATCCAATTTATATCATATATTTCAAAGATAATTCAATCTCCAAATTGAATTTAATGTATTTAAAAATACTTCTCACTCTAAGAAGACCTAGATGTATAGGTAAAAAATGCACAATCTCAAAGAGGAATTATATATTTAAAAGAAGTTCAATTCTCACGTTTATTTCTTGTACATGTTATGAAAAATCTAATCTCAGCGTTGAACAATGTATTAAATAATGTTCAATATCCAAGATAATCTACATGTGCATTTTATATATCTTTAAAAAAAGTATCCGAGTTTAAATCTGTATTTCTAAGAAAGTTCAATCCCCAAGATGATCTAGATGTATATACATCTTTAATAAAGATATCTCTATAAAAAAAGTTTAAATACAAAATTGCATAACCAAGACGAATTATAACATATTTCACAAAAAATGAATCTCCCAGATGACATATATTGGAAAAGTTCGAACTCGAAGTGGAATGAAGCATTTCAAAGACAGTTCTGGCGCTCAGCACTTCGTTAGCTCACAGTCAATATAGTATGTACGTATATACTAGTATTGATTTTAAAAAAAAAGTTCAATTTCCTTGTTGAATTATGCAAATTATATCTAAAACAAAGAACGTTACTGGATATATGCAAATATACAAAATTTGCCACCCACAGGATTCCAACCCGGGTTGCCTTAGTGACAAACGGTTATGTATACATCAGCTTGGCTTATCAGATAAATAAATACGAAAAGAATAAGTAATTAATCAAATATGCAATAACAATATTACAAAGTACCGCGAAAAGGTCCAAGCTGGTTGATTTTTATCTCCAAACTAAATTAGAATAATCGGCGATTGGGAACTCAAATGTGGAATTATTTCCTTCCAATTTTGAAAGTTGTTACTATTTATAGAAAATCTATGCTACGAAGCTTTGAAATGCGACCACTCAACCGAGGTAAATTTGTCCAGATAAATTTTTTTACATTGCACGATCCTCCCGTATGTCGCCATATTTATTGTTGGTCAACATAATAAAGACTATCGATTAAAACCTTTTCGTCAGGAAATAATACTATTTTAATTTTGAGCACGATGAAAAAATCACTGCAACAACAATGTGCGAGTTGTCACTTCAGAAATGTGTTATATTTTTTTTTTCATTTATGTAGCATCATTAGAACTACTTTGTTTTTGTTCAAATTTTTGCACATCATCAATACACACAAATAAGTCACTCTTACCTTTATCTAGGCTTATATCCGTTAATAAAGTAAGGTTGATTAGTAATAACGTTTTCATTTATCAATTTAATTAACTGTATGGAGTTACGAAATCATGAAACAATTTAGATACCTGCATGTGCACAAAAATGATTGGCCAGCTCAAAATGCTCGTAGTTGTAAAACGCATATTCGAAATCAATAAAGTTGACGGTTCCTGTAACAATAAAATGGAAAGATTAGAGTTAAATGCACTCGAACAGTTCATTATAGAGAAATTGAGAAATACCTAATATACAGAAGAAATAGATGCAAAATATATTTCAAGAACTTTGCTAGTGAAAATCTTTCAAATACGTTTTCTTCAGTGCTTTATATATAGACTACTTAAAGAGCAACCAAAATTCGCGTGATCATTTATCAGCACCTTTATAATACAATTTCCGTGCAACGTTATTTGATCAAGCTTAATATTAAGATAAAACAGTTTTTGTTTTTGTTGAGTTATTTAGAAATGAAATATTACCTTTTTCCTGATTGTAAATTATGTTTTTCAAATGCAGATCATTATGGCAAAATACTACTGGAGACGCTGGCACTAAATCCTCTATGTGGCTTTTCAATTCGTCTATTTCTTTTCTCAGTATATATTTCGGTTTGATGCAAGCCTGATATCTATAGACAGAGCATATATTATTTTGTTTTCTTTTACATACGCGTTCATATCAAGAAAAGTAAGATATGGTTTGAAATTGAAAATGAAATACAATATAATGGAATAAAAACATAATTCCGTCTCTACTTATGGCTTTTTATTTTTTATTATATAATCTGCATTATAATCGATTGATTGATTGAATATTTAGACGCAATGCCGTATATCAAATATTACGAAGAATGTTACCGGACATGGATCCGCACTCACAACCCCTAGATTATTAGCCAGACGCGCTACTGACTGAGCTACCCTGTTTAACATTTAAAAATTGATAACTTATGTGTCGTTTGACGACAGCAACATAGCGCTTAAACTGCCATCGCGGTGGTCAATAATATTGGCTAAAATGGCGAAGTCAGAAGTTGTTAAAGATACTCACAATTTGTATTTGTCTTGATCGTTGAATGATTCTGGGGACAACTCTAGGAAGCTATACATTTTGTTCCAGATTTCCGTCATCGGTTCTCTCCCATTGTACGTCAATCGGTGCATTTTAATAATTTCTTGCGCAATCAACCTTTATTTGCAAGAATCCAATAATACGTTATTATAAATACATTTCAGAAAGGTAAAATATACACAAATGTAAATTAAGTGATTCACGACCATTTACAAGGATAAAGTGATATTTGTATTAGATATATATATTTATTACCTTTTACTAATAGGGAAAATGAACGAATGCATGTTACAATATTCAATGCCAAAATGATTTACTATCCATTGTACAATTGCATTTTCATGGAGCTAATTTACCCATGTAGAACCCAATCAAATTTGGCTTTTACTGAGGCATTTAAGAATTTTGGTCCAAAACACGTATACGTGGTAGTCCTTGTAAACAGCCAAGAAACTTAACTAAACCACCAAATAAGCAATTTTTAAAAAATAAATATATTCAATACGTCATTATTTACACTATTAGGTACCTGGCATAAGAAAAAAAACTTGGCATCGTCACTAATACTATTTATATAAAATACATTCCCAAAATCAAATTTCACAGATTGTATCCCTTGAAGAACCTTCAATAAAAGTAAAAGTGCTCATTTGAAAGATAAAGAATAATTTTATCAACATCTGTACGAGTAGTGTCATAAATTTAATGTACAATATTCTATACATTTATTATATCTTAATAAACATCATGTACATGACTTCAATAAGCACCATTAGAGAGGTTCCTGTAAACACAATACTGTTTGTCTTAACGCTAACATAATAAAAATCTATAGATTTTTCAGATGCGCAAAATAGTTGCTATGCACCAAAAAAACATGAATTCTGATGGCCAGTTTGAGCTTTTTTGTATAGGAAATGACAAAAATTGCATTGTGTTAGGATAAATGTGGTATTCGTAATTGTATGCATAGTTTTGTAAAACCGAAACTAAAAAATGTTACATATCATATAATATTTTGTTCCTTGACATATCATTCTGGCCCATCAGAATTTATTTATTTAGATATTATATGATACTTATGAAACTTAATATGAATATGTATTACCTCTTTACTCTGTCGTCCCTGACCATGTCATCAGTCAGAGTGATACCATGTACATAACCATACGATACACCATTGTTAAATATAGCGTATAAAGGTGGGCAAAGACCGGTATCACTCATTATCTGTAATTTACATATAAATTATGGAAATTACTGTATAATTGAAACAACAATTGTAATATGTTACCATTAGTAAATGACATAATTAAAAATATCTAACCTGCATTGCTTGCGTTTCAGCGTTTCTGTTAACTGTCATTTCTGAATTTTGTCCATATATCCTTAATACGACAACATCCTCTTTAAACTTCCCGTCTTGATAATATCCATACATATGATTGCAAAGGCCTTCTTGGAAGATCTACATCAATAGAATAGAAATATCAATAGTATGGGAACCTCCTATACGTTCCAACTTGATGGTACAGTGTACTCATACGTATGGCTGTATGGACATTTTTTGTAAATCGTTCGAAACAAAACCGAAATCACAACGTTTTAGAAAACTCGTTAAACCTTACATTTCGATAGCCTCTTATATAATTATTATGTGGTTGTATAAATCTTCTTAGAAAATCTAAAGAGAGGGAAACTTTATATTACAATTGTGTAAAAACCTCCTTTAACTTCCCATCTTGATAAGTATGCTTATAAAATATATTATATGGTGGTATAAACATTCTTGGAAACTCTGCAGAAATAAAAATAGTGTTCCTTAAACCTTCTTTGAAAACTTACAGATATTAATAACAATAACATCAGAACCTCTGTGATAGTACCCATACACAAATATTAAATAATTGTAAAATTATAGGCGTATTGATTCTTGCTTATAACTCAAACCCAATGAGCTATCGTGAAAATAACAACATAGGTAAACCGACAGGCATTGCAAAAAACTATCAATATATTGTAATTACTTTATTTTGTAAAGGTTAAGAACTGGTGTTAGTAAATTTATAAACATCGTGTCAATATGTTAATGAAAACGGAATTACAATATGGTTCAGATTTATTGTGTTTTATCTGAAATTTAAAGGTTGTAAAAAGGGGGAATTGACATAAAAGGATTTAAGGTTTCCACAAGAATAATATTGTATTTTATAGTTTTACAAAGCACAGTGAATTTCAGGAAAAACTTTATTTTCCAAAATCCTTTTTTATCTTTCGTTATTTTTATTGACAAAGTGCCGCAGTTTTAGAAGTAAGATTGTGCGATCACAAACAGGTAACCAAACGCATTATAAGTTGCCGATTTAGGTCACAATTGTATTCTAAATAACCCTAACAATGTGTGATTTTGCACTAGATTTTTTTTCAAGATGGAAAGTTAACTTTCCCATTGGAACTTTCGATTACCGATCGGTTATTTCCAATTTGAATATGAAGTATATTTTAAGAATCTAATCTTGCAATTGAAATCGGGTTTCTCGAATTAGAAAGCGCCAAATGAAAGCGCGACTCTCCAGTTTGAGAGTTCAAATTGGTATCGGTGTCAAGTTAGATTCACACGCACTACGGAGTGTCCACACTTTATGGGTGTACAATAACAATTATTTATCTAGTGTTTCTTTATGTTATGAATTGATATTGATATGAATTGTTTCATAATATATCAACTTCAAATTGGTAAAGGTTAGAAGTAATATTACGGCCAAACTGTTTCAAATCGCATTCAAAACTAATTAATATTGACAAAAATTACGGTTTTATCGTCAAAGAATTCTTTTTCAATTGGTTATACTGTCATAGTTACCGTTATACGTTTTATACGTAAAGAAATTATCCAAAATGTACTCATTCCCGAGTAATGATTTTTCAGCGTTTAATGGTTCTTTATAAAACAATAATTCTCGAAAGATATTAAAAATATAAATATGAATTTCTAATAATAATCATTTGACACACTATATTTTTAATCACCGATACTTTAAACGTAAATTTTATTAGATAATTGTTCATCCAAAATGTATCCATTTCCGAAAATCAACACTTCGCCGCAATTATTTTTACGTTTGAACCATTCAGAAAGATATGGACCCTAAATAAACAATCTTTGTTATTTTATTATACTTTATGACCTTGAAGAATTGCAATTTTAATACTTTATTAAACCATATATATATAAGATTTAGTTTTCATTGTGGTTTGAGAGGAAATGTAAGAGTTTAAGGAGGAATATACCTTTTAAATTATTTTCAAAATCAGTGGAATATTGGGTATGTAATGAAACTAGAAATAATTTCCAATTTAAATATGCTTTTTTTCTGCGGTTAATATAACACTTCTTTACCTTTGACATCGTAAACATGGCCATGTTTGGTCTTTTTGACGTCCCGATTTATAGCAGCAAAATCGCGTATTTGTCGACCTCAGTCAAGTTACACCGAATGTACAGAATCGAAACACATATTACCACGTACACATTCAACGGATATACGAATTTACATATGCAATAATTACGACAAACGCCAAATTCTGAAAATATTAGCGAAAAACGGAAATTATTATTTTCTCGATTTTTTGGAAAAAAAAATGCTTCAAATCAAAATTACCAAAAAACATACCGAGCGATTTTGGAAAAGAATTATTTGATTTCTAACAATATGCTGCACAATGATTGTGAGATTTTTCGAACAATTCACAAACTAGATTTTTTTAATTTTAAATTATTTAAACCCACCCTACGTCAAAAAAGACGTCAACATATTGCATAATTCTACGCGTTTTCCATAAGATTTTTGGCGGTTGATTAAGGTTAAAATATTTTCTAAATCAGTGGTTCAATTAGTATATTATGAAACTAGAAGTAATTTCCAAAGTGAATATGTATTTTTTGCAGCGGTCAATAGAATATATATTTATATGTGACGTCGTAAACATGGCAATGTTCAGCCTTTTTGACGTCCCAATGTATAGCAGCCAAATCGCATATTTTTCGACCTCAGTTGAGTTATTCCTAATACACAGAATAGAAACATATATCACCATGTACACATTTGACGGATGTATGGATTTACAAATGCAAAAAAATACGACGAACGCCACATTTTGGAAATACTAGCGAAAAACGGAAACTATTTTTTTCTCGATTTTTTCGGAAAAAAACGGCTTCAAATCAAAAGTACCACAAAACAAATCAAACAAATTTTGCATCATTTTTATATGATTTTACGATATTCAATTATTTAACCCTACCCTACGTCAAAAAAAAACGCTTTAACGCAAACGCCAACGTCGGTATAGTGCATGAGGTATACGTTTTGTGATAATTAAACGAGTTTGTTCTTACCATTATATTAGTATTTTGTGCACACAAGTTATATATACTTCTGCTTTTTAGTGGCAACTAATTTGTCTATAGCATTTATAATAGCGTGTCTGTTTGGTGCAAGTACAAAACCGTCATTTTTTTTCACTTACAGGGAACTGGATTCCAAAACAATATTCTCATTTCTGACTAGCTCCACGACTGCTAGTGAAATGTGGACATCACGGTTGTCAATTATTAGAACAACAGGTCTGGCCTTTCTAAAGTTCGGAGCAAACTGTTCAATTCACATTCATAAAATGTGCTTGAAAAAATACCCACTATAGCAGTGAAATGCCACCCTTCCGACCAGCCCCATGCTCCTACGTACGTTCATTGGCAATATACCTGGATCGTAGCTTTTCACTGCTCATCATAGACGGTATTCAACTTCCCCACTTGAATCTGCAGAGGGAGACGAATGATAATGGAACGCAATCTGTATATCAATCATCACGGAGACTTTGACCAAGTGAGGATTTGAACTCACGATTCCTGTATTGAAAGTCAGAAGCACTACCAACTGAGCTTATCTCATACGATTCAATACCAACAATTAAAGACACAGAAACAAAATTACTACTATTTATATCACTGATGCCACTTCCGCTTCGTCTAGTACTGCTGGGGCCGGACCCGGCAAGCTCTGTCGTAAGCACGTCTATCAGCCCAGGGGTCGTGAGTTTGAATTCCCGCCTTCCCGGTCAGTCTCCTTGATGCTTGAAATACATCATTACGGCTCATTGCCATTTGTTTGTCTGATTCAAGTGGAAAAGTTATCTAGTTATTTGCGGAGATAGGTGTGCTTATGTAGTGGTTAACTATCCAGGATATCTTGAAAGAGTTGTTAGGTTAACTGATCGTTTGCCATCCCTCGATTGCATACTACTGTTGCTACTTCTACTACTTCTACTACTACTACTACTACTACTACTTCTGCTACAACAACTACTTCTGCTACTTCTGCCACTACTGCCACTAATATTATTCCCATTACTACCTCAACTTCTACTGCTACCACTGCTACTTCTGCTGCTACTACTACTACTACTACTACTACTACTACCAGTGACATATCTGTTATTAAGTCACTGCTGCTACTACTTCAACTTTACTTTAAAAATGGGCTAATAATGAGAAAAATGCCCCCACCACCCACCCACCCAACAACCACCAAAAAACATAAAACAAAAACTAACTAAAAAAAATTATAAGAACTAAAGAAATAAAAAACAAACAAACTGTAAGCTTTTTTTCTTTGAAGACGCAGCAATTGAAACATTTGCAATAATAAACGAGATTATACAATACCACAGCAAATAGGTGTGTGAATATTTTAAGAAAAAAATAACAACACTGACACTGTTATTGCTTGAGTGCGGAAAACAGTGATTTTAATAATGTTATTATGTAACTTTCACTGGTTATTTACGTGCCAGCTTATGAACCAATACGATAACTGCACATGTTTTTAATCTAAAGTCCGTATATTTTGTGTATGTTAAGAAAATCAAAGACATTGAGATAATGAATAAAAATGCAGACACTAATAGTATAGCCATATTTAATTATATTTACGTATTATCGTTTAAATTACTGTTCAAAATATGAGTCATCTAATATAATTTAAAAAATGGACGTTTTATCTTTATTTTCAAACTAGCGTGACCTTATTTGTTTTATTATGTTTAGATAATGGCATATGGAGATGGTTATGTATTCATAACAGTACAGATTGATTCGATGCGTGAACATTAAACAAAAATCCATGGCTTCTGTTTCACAAACCTTTTACAATAATACTTAAATTAAGTTTTGACTTGTTATCTGTTATATAATCGCTATCAATGAAACAAAGTGAATTTTGATGGTATACCAGTCTAAAATCATGATGTCATCAGTTTGCTTTTCGTATATTTAGGTTTTTGAATATTAAGAATATGTTAGTGAAACAGGAGCCAGGTGGTATTTTTAAACGGCGTTAGATTCCGTTTTTAACACGTGACAGATTACATATTGTTTATCAAGTTTTATTGGTCCCAAATTAATTTATTAAGGATTTTGTAATATATAAGATGTTAAGGTAAATTGATCTTTCCAAACCCACGCGCGTGTTTGTCATTTTAGTACTTATTGGACGACTGGCTTCCGTTTCACCAACATTTTACATTAATACTTAAATTAAGTTTTGACTTGTTATTTATCTATTATATAATCGATATCAATGAAACAAAGTGAATTTTGATGGTAAACCAGTCTAAGGTCATCATATCATATGTCTGCTTTTCGTATATTTACGTTTTTAAGTATTTAAGAATATGTTGGTTAAACAGGAGCCAGGTGGTATTTTTAACGGCGTTTAACTCCGTTTTTGACCTATTGAACGATTGGCTTGTTTAAATGAGTTATCTCGTAAAATAAAGACTTTTATCCGAGCCCTGGTTTATTCGTACCCTAGCCCTGGTAGATTAGTACCTTTTATAATGTTTTATACGCTTACATCTATTGATGTGTTTAATTGCTAGATATATCCAACCGTATAATTATCGCCAACAGTGTAATAAAACCTTGCAATAAGTGTAAATTTAGGAATCATAAACTAATTTTGAAAGGTAACACTCTCAACTATACTTCAAACATCGCTGTTTTTACAAGGGTTCGTTTTACACTACATGTACGAGCTGTGTCAAAATGTTCGTGGACACATTCGTTTCAACACAGTTATTAGGATGATACATACATTACCGGAATCGGACATCTTTTCTCGTCAAATAGGCAGCAAAATATCAATATAAGATGAAAATGAAGGATTTTGTGCATAATTAAATACAATGACTAACCACTTAGCAGCACAGGTCGGAAAATACCGTATATCGATGCCCATACTAACATGTTATTGCTTTGTACGCCAGATGGAACATTACATGTGTATATACATTTTAACAGTATTGACAATTTTGTTTGTATTTAACATGTGATTTTGTAAACACAAGGTCTGCAGAAATCTGAAATAAAATTATGGCGTCTCTTGATCCCCCGGAACAGGGGACGATCATAAAAATGTGTGTTTTGCTCGGGAAAACGCCCAGAGAGACGCAGGAAATTATTCCAAACAACCAAGGGGGAAACACCACTATGTCGCTCCCTTATCTACAAGTGACAACGGCTATGACCCGAACGAGGGGCCACACGAAAGAGGATTATAGAACGGAAAGACCGGTTATCGTAAACGACGCACTCACAATTTTGAAGTATTTTTTCCGCCTGAAGTAAGTACTCAAAGGTCATCGACAAGAAGAAAGGCCTGATCTCACCACCATGTAGCAAAAACATTCGAGAAAATTTTGACTCGATACTTTGTAAATTAGTCAGCAGACATAAGAAAACATTATACACGGTGTATGTTACTTTTGGAAACCTGGGCCGCTGGGTAGTTAGTCGCTGTATGTAATTATGTATAAAATCATTCAGTTGTATTATAAATTAATACATTATTGCCAGTTTGACGAGAAAAGATGTCTGATTACGGCAATGTATGTTGCATCCTAATAACTACATTTTGTGTGTTTGTTTATTTTTAAACAAATGAGTCCGCGATCCTTTGGACACACCTCTCTCTCTCTCTCTATATATATATATATTGATCTGTATACTTGATAGATATATATATATACAGAGATTTACAATAAATATTTCTTTTATAAACAGTAACGTATGTTTTCTGATGTTTAATAAAGAAAGTGTGAGTTCAACTTGTCATGATAACCTATGTGATGAAATTACATTCATAGTTTCCAGCTGGTACCGCGTGGAGGTGACTTGGACGTGTTACGTATTACGATTTGTGACAGCCTTTATTTGTGTTTGATTGGGTATAAGTTCATGGCTAGAAGTCACATATGTTGTTGTTTTCAGTATGCAAAAGCGTTTTTTTGTGTGTGTTTGTTTTTGTTGTTGTTTTTATTTCACTTATATAGAAGTGTATATTGACATTACCAATTACGTATATAGAGGTATAACATACTTATTATTTGTTATAACCGAAAAAATATTTATTGCTCATACCAATAAAATAAACCCCGAACAATTGTTAAAATATAATCATACAACGTTACTGAAATATAAATTCAAAATAGTTTGTGTATAGGCCATTCTAAGATTGAACAGTTTGAAAATGCCAAAATATATATAAACTTTTGGGATTGTAAGTGTCATTATTTATTTAGTTATACCACATTAAAATGTATACTAGTATAAATAATACCAGGTGCGTTTCGACATTGGTTATGGTACGAATCGACCAGGGCTAGGGTTCGAAAGAAACGTCCAGGATTGGGTACGAATCGATCAGAGTACGAATATTCTTGCACGTATAATCATATTATTATTATTATCATTATCATTATTATAATTATCATCATTGTTATGTCAGATTTAGCATTTCCAAAACTCATCGTGGAGCAAACAACCGATTTTTGTGATTATAGTTATACAAATATTATTTGACTACCACATAGAGGAATGTTTCACTTACATGAACTTTTAAGTTATTCAGCTTGCCTTCTTCGGTACACCACGCTGGTCTAATTGCTTTCAAAACTTCAACTACCTCATTGCAAATATTGTTGCGACGTATTCTACTGGATGCAATAGTGATATCCAATTTTAGAGGCTGACACATCATTATCGAACAAAAACCACATCAAAATAAATCCACGTTTGTTTTTCATCGACTCCGATTTCGCGGCGTTATATATATATATTTATACATGCTGGTTAACGAGGCATTCAGTTAGCTGTTCACAAATTGTTCAGTAGCTCGTGACGCACTTTAATGATTTATCAGCCGTTACACTAGATATATCTTCAATATAAAATGTTGTCATTATTTCATTGTAAGGATGTAATGTCTTCTAGTTTTGAATATATGATTAACAATATGTTAAACTACGAATATTAAATTTTGATAATTCTTTGGAATGTGTTTTATGATAAGATAAAGTCTGGCGGAATCACGATTCATTTTTATGTCCATTTCAAAATGAAAAATCACACGAAACTATGAATCTACACACATAGTTTAATCTTTACATCATGTGAATGATAAATTTCAAAACAGTGCTGAGTTACAATTTTTCAAAAAGCAGTGTTTTCTTTTAACATTAAATAACCAAGTATATATATAAGTGTGTTGTACGATTGCTAATACGATATTAAAGTCGTATCAATTATACCTGGTACAGCATAAGTCATCCAATCAGTTTAAAAGTACCGTATAAACGTAGCTACACATACTCAAACTTCAATATTATATAAATATCCAATAATGCTCTAGTGTAGTTTATTGCATCATTACTTACATAAATGGCGGGTACCCGGCTTACAACAAGCAAATACTAACGGATATTTGGAGACCGACGTCATTCGTGTGTTAACAATTTAGTGTTAATTTGTTCAAACAACAGGTTTAATGAAATTTGCTTCTTTCATTCAAACGATAAATCTGGCGGTAATCGAGTGCAGTACCGCAGTGGTGATCCATTGGTAGAGTGTCTGCTTCGCATGTTGAAGGTCGTGGTCATACCAAAGACTTTAAAAATTGTAGCTTCCTCGCTTGAAACTATAGCTGCAGAACTGGTCGGCGCGGTGACAGTGTGATTGGATGAGGTAGCATATAATGTGTCCGCGGCATGATGCTCCAGTGTGGTACTATCTCAAGTATACACCGTCGCGATATGACTGAACAATTGTTAAGAGTATGCTAAATACCATACAACAACAATCGAGAGCAGTAAACGACTAAGGATTGAATGTATATACCTTGTGTCAAAAAAGTATGTGTTTCAACGTACTCGTTTGTGGATTTACATCAAACAAGTAATTCAATTTATGTTGCGCAACTGTCATGCTACATGCACAAGTAGTTTAAGTAGTTTTTTATGAAACGAAGAAATTACAAAATGTTATTATAATGCCTGAAAAATGGTTTCGTAGTTGTCAGTTATGAATCTGTCGTACAGTAGATATATCTAGATTGAGTCATTAAAATTCAATTCATAAATCATGATAACAAATTTAACAGTCTAAATATCCATTTATCCTTGTCAACCGCAAAGTAAGCCCTTTTTAATAAATACCACTATTTAATATTACACGCAATATTACAATAAGCTGTCTTTGTAAGTATCTAGTGCTTCATGTTATATATATATATTCATATTAAATGAGATTTCTCTATGGCAAAATAAGTTCAGTTGCCTGGGTAAAATCAGTACTTGGGTTGGAGATCATCGAATCTAGCGTGGGGTCGTTTCAACCTTTGGCAAGATTGATCAACGCCCTATCCACTACACCACCGCCCACTTAGAATATATATCTCGACATTATAATAAAACATTATTTACCCGGGTTCAAATAGGAGTAGCCGGGCCCGATTAGCTCAGTCGTTAGCGCGTCTGACTGTCAATCCAGAAGTCGTGAGTTCAAATCCCCACTCAGCTCCAATTTCCGTGATGTTTGATAAACGACATTGCGTCTCATTATCATTCGTCGCTGACCGGTTAAGTGGGAAAGTTATCAGTTACTTGCGGAGATGGGGTGTGCTCGAGTATTATTTAACCATCCAGAATCTCAGGAAACAGTGGTTAGATTAACTGATCGTCTGCTAGCCCTCGATGGTTTAAAAAAATACGCTAAATATTCAATCAATTCCACCAAAAAGGAATAACAAATAAAACAGCAGGCTTCTGTTTCACCAACATTTTACTTAAATACATAAAAACTCAACTAAGTTTTGACTGGTTATTTATATATTATTATTCCAATATCAATGAAACAATTTACAGCTTTACTGAAACCATTCTAAAATCATTACTAGGAAAGTTGAAAAACATTAATTGTAATAAACAATTTCGATATATGCTGGGATATATGTAACGATCAGCTTGTACGTTTTGTCTGAGCCGATATTCCAGTATATATAGTGAATATTTAACGTATAACTATCCTGTTTTGAGATATGTATGTTTAATTTTTTGCATCTATGCAAGTTAAAACGAATAACAAATAAATGTGATTTTAATATTATATGACAATATATGTTTCGCAAAATGTTAGCATGTATACTTGTAACTTGTATACATGCTATTATTGTGCAGTTTGCAGCGGTATGGCCCCGACCCCTGCAGACCCATTACGGGGTATTAAACGCGCAACCTTACGGTAGCTAAAAAAATGAAAATGTATTATTACAGCTAGGTAACATGCATTTTAATATCATTTGCTATACAAATGGACGATACCTTAATGTTAAAATGCACGTTATGAATGAATAAAATTGAACTTGTATGATATGATTACGTCCCTGAGGACAATTTTTGAATAAAAATGTTAATATACTAGCTTATCCATAAGGGCAATCTTTTGTCGAAGCAAATGTTTCATCACGATGGTATGTTAACATTCTTAATATGTTAAGTAAATATTATTCGGGAGTTTGATACCATGAAATGTTTACCACAACAACAGTTGTGGTTGCTATTAAATTATTCAAAGAAAACAGCTATCATTCTTGTTTTAAATATTCAACTTAATGCATTACAACCAATCAGTTGCGATTTATTGTCTGGTCAATATAAACCACAAGTTTTTGCACTACAGCTAGCTATATAGTACAACAAATATCTTTCAACCAAAATTCGTATTCTCATAAAATACCTTTTAAAATACATATCTGGTTATATTGATTACGAAAATGAGATCGCAGTTTCAATTGGGTTCATAATTTTTTGCTTTAAGTTTAAATCTTTACACTAGTATGTAAATCGCATAACTACCACAAATATATTACACAAGTTCAATTTCATTCACTCAATATTTAATTTTCGGCCACCTGGCCTTTATCAAAAATTTGAAATAAATATAAATTTAAACAAATTAAGAATCCATTAGAGATGTTCTCCTGTAACATTACCATGGTAACTCTTTGTTAAAGCAAGGGAGTTAACTCCTTAAGTCTTGATTAATTATAAAAGGTTGATAACTGTTGAATGCTTTCCCAGTGTATTACTATAGTTAATACATTCTAATACCATTTTCTAAAAAGATCAGGTTTGTTTTGTTTTTTATTTAAAAACAACGTGTACCATTTGCTAATACACGGTCGGGAAACAATCTTTGCAACGTCATCAAATATGTACACAAATGAGCTGACCACACCAAAAACGCCACCGCTTCAGGTGAGAAATGTCTTGTTACTTTTTTTTCATTAAAACAATCGACACGGGATGAAGAGCACCGTATACGCCCAACAGTTAACTTAACGGCGGTAGTATTATATGTTTTGCACCTGGCGTACTTTTTCACGAAAACGGAAAAAGTTTTAAAAAATTGTAGGAATACTTC
>CM055907.1:19908931-19923931 GCA_029582155.1 Panopea generosa
GGTAAGGATATTGAGTACATATAGATTAGAAATTCTAGTGCCGAGTAAGAAAAATCTATCGTCGAGTAAGGGTGTTGTGTATTGAGTGAGAAAATCTAGTGTCGCATATTACAATATCGTGTTAAATAAGAAATTTGAATGTCATGTTATGATGTTGAGTAAATATAGATTAGAAAATCTAGTGCCAAGGAAGAAAAATCTATAGTCAAGTAAGGATGTTGTGTATGGAGTGAGAAAATCTAGTTTTGCATATGACAATATAGTGTTAAATAAGAAATTTGAATGTCGTGCAATGATGTTGAGTAAAGATAGATTAGAAAATTAAGAGCCCAGTAAGAAAAATCTATAATCAAGTAAGGATGTTGTGTATCAAGTGAAAAAATCTAGTGTCACGTATGAAAATATAGTGTGAAATAAGAAATTTGAATGCTGTGTAAGAACGTTGAGTAAATATAGATTAGAAAATCTAGTGTCCATTAAGAAAAATCTATAGTCAAGTAAGGATGTTGTGCATTAAGTGAGAAAATTTAGTGTCGCATATGAAAATGAAGTGTCAAATAAGGTATTTGAATGTTGCGTAAGGATGTTGAGTATATATAGATTAGAAAATCTAGTGCCCAGTAAGAAAAAGTCATAGTCAAGTAAGGATGTTGTTTATTGAGTGAGAAAATATAGTGTCCGTGTATGAAATTATGATGTCAAATAAGGAATTTGAATGGCCTGTAAGGATGTCGAGTATATGTAGATTAGAAATTCTAGTGCACAGTAAGAAAAATCTATGGTCAAGTAAAGACAATATGCATCAAGTGAGAAAATCTAGTGTCATGTATGAAAATAAAGTGTCAAATAAGGAATTTGAATGTTGTATAAGGATGCTGAGTATAATTATATTGATTAGAAAGTCTAATGCCCAGTAAGAAGAATCTATAGTAGAGTATTCAGTAAGAATGTTGTGTATTGAGTGAGACAATCTAGTGTCGCGTATGAAAATATAGTGTCAAATAAGGAATTTGAATGTTGTGTAAGGATGTTGAGTATATATAGATTAGAAAATTTGATGCTCAGTAAGAAAAATCTATAGTCGAGTTAGGATGTTGTGTATCGAATGAGGAAATTTGGTGTTGCATATGAAAATATAGTGTCAAATAAGGAATTTGAATGTCGTGTAAGGAAGTTGAGTATATATAGATTAGAAATTCCAGTACCCAGAAAGAAAAATCTATCGTCAAGTAAGGATTTTGTGTATCCAGTGAGAAAATCTAATGTCGCATATGAAAATAAAGTGTCAAATAAAGAAATTGAATATTGTGTTAGGATGTTGAGTATATTTAGATTAGAAAATCTAGTTCCCAGTAAGAAAAAGCTATAGTAAAGTTAGGATGTTGTTTATTGAGTGAGAAAATCTAGTGTCGCATATGAAAGTATAATGTCAAAGAAGGAATTTGAATGACGTGTAAGGATATTGAGTTATTTAGATAAGAAATTCTAGTGCTGAATAAGAAAAATCTATAGTCAAGTAAGGATGTTGTGTATCAAGTAAGAAAATATAGTGTCAGTGCATGAGAAGTTTGAATGTCGTGTAATGATGTTGAGTAAATATAGATAAGAAAATTAGTGCCCTGTCAGAAAAATCTATAGTCAAGTAAGGATGTTGTGTATCAAGTGAGAAAATATAGTGTCGCACTTGACAATATAGTGTTAAATAAGAAATTTGAATGTCGTGTAACGATGTTGAGTAAATACAGATTAGAAAATCTAGTGCCCAGTAGATATCGAGTATCTCCAGTACTCGAGTATCGAGTAAATAAATGTAGTGTGTGTATGACAATATAGTGTCAAATAAGGAAATTGAATGTCATGTCAAGAAGTTAAGTACAGAAAGATTTGAAATTCTATTGCCCAGTAAGAAAAATCTATAGTCAAGTAAGGATGTTGTGTAACGAGTAAATAAATGTAGTGTCGCATATGACAATATAGTGTCAAATAAGGAATTTGAATGTCATGTCAAGAAGTTGAGTACAGAAAGATTAGAAATTCTATTGCCCAGTAAGAAAAATCTATAGTCAAGTAAGGATGTTGTGTATCAAGTGAGAAAATCTAGTGTCAGGTAATGAAAATATAGTGTGAAATAAGAAGTTTGAATAACGTGTAAGAATGTTGAGTAAATATAGATTAGAAAAACTAGTGCCCAGTAATCTATAGTCAAGTAAGGATGTTGTGCATTGAGCGAGATAATCTAGTGTCGCATATGAAAATATAGTGTCAAATAAGGATTTTGAATGTTGTGTAAGGATGTTGATTATATATAGATTAGAAAATCTGATGCCCAGTAGGAAAATCTATAGTTGAGTAAGCATGTTGTGTATCGAGAGAGAATATCTAGTGTCGCATATGAAAATAAAGTGTCAATTAAGAAAATTGAAAGTCATGTAAGAATGTTGAGTATAATTATATAGAGTAGAAAATCTAATGCCTAGAAAAAATCTATAGTCGAGTAAGGATGTTGTGTATTGAGTGATAAAATTTAGTGTCGCGTATGAAAATATATTGTCAAACAAGGAATTTAAATGTCATGTAAGGATGTTGAGTACATATAGATAAGAAAATCTAGAGCCCAGTAAGAAAATAATGTGTCAAATAATAAATTTGAATGTTGTGTAAGGATGTTGAGTATATATAGTTTAGAAAATCTAGTGCCCAATAAGAAACATCTATAGTCGAGTAAGGATGTTGTTTATTGAGTGAGAAAATCTAGTGTCGGGTATGAAAATATAGTGTAAAATAAGAAATTTGAATGTTTTGTAAGGATGTTGAGTGTATATAATTAAGAAAATCTAGTGCCCAATAAGAAAAATCTATGTTGTTTATTAAGTGAGAAAATCTAGTGTCGCGTATGAAAATATAGTGTCAAATAAGGTAATTGAATGTTGTGTCAGGTTATTGAGTATATATAGATTAGAACATGTAGTGCCCACTATGAAAAATCAATAGTCATGTAAGGATGTTGTGTATCAAGTGAGAAAAGGTACGAAACTTGTGGTTATCGTGCAGCTGGTGCTTTCCTTGCTTAATTTAAATACCAAACACGTGTAATGTGATTATCATGTAGGTAACATTTGTCTTGTATAATTTCGGTAGAAGCAGGTGCTTATCATCGACTGGTGCTTGTCATGTGTAAATTAGGTACCAAACGCATGGTTCTTATGGCGTTATTGCCTGTCTATTGTATATTAGCCATCAAGCGTGTGGTTCTCATGCAGTTAGTGCTTGTCTTGTGTAATTTAAGTACCAAACACGTACTTACATGTATCATGCAGGTAGCGTATTTCTTTTGTAATTTTGGAACCAACCTTGTGGTGCTCATGTTGTCCGTGCCTTAATTGTGTTATTTAGGTACCAATCGTGTGCATATCATGAAGCTGATGCTTGTCTTGTGTAATTTAGGTATCCAAACGTGTGCATATCATTCTGTTGGTGCCTGTCTTGAGTTTTTTCGGTATTAAACGTGTGTTTTTCGTATGCGGTTGTTGACTGTCTTGTGTAATTTATATACCTTACACGTGCTTATCATACAGGTAAAGTTTTTCGTGTGCAATTTAGGTATCAAACATGTGGTTCTCATGCCGTTGGTGTTTTAATTGTATAATTTAGGTACAGTCACAGTCTCTCTGATGATTTATATACATCATTACGGTTCATTGCCATTTGTCTGTCAATACTGAGTGAAGTGGCACACTGTCAGAACTATGTTACACAATGAGCCGTTTCTCGAAGTCATATATCAGAGTCACTACGAAGACGGTTAACGTTCCACCACCACCACAACAACGACCACCACAACTACTGCTACTACTACGCTACCACTACTACTACTGCTGCTGCTGCTGCTACTTCTACAAATACAACTACTGCTACTACTTCTACTGCTACTACTGCAACTACTACTACTACTACTACTGCTGCTGCTGCTGCTGCTACTACTACTACTACTACTACTAATACTACTACTACTAATACTACTACTACTACTACTACTACTTCTACTACAAATACTACTACTGCTACTACCAATACTGCTTCTGCTGCTACTGCTATTACTGCTACTACATATACTACGACTACATATACTACTACTATTACTACAAATACTACGACTACTACTACTGCTGCTACTGCTACTGCTACAAATACTATTCTTTTCTTTAGAAATGAACTAAAATGAGAAAATTATCCCCCTAAAATATCAAAAAATACCTCAAAATTATGTTTATTGCTCCAGGAAGAGTTGTTTCTAATATTTGAAAAAAAGCCAAATGTGGCGTTCGAAGTTTAAATAAGCACCTGCAGTCACTCTTAGTCTCTGTTTATGTCTATACTACTAATACCAAGACTAATATTATATATTTATCTATCTTCCTTAAAGTCAAATATCTTCGTGGCTCAAAGATTTTACGTATGATTGAACAAAATAAACTTATTAAAAGACGAGATAGACAGAGATGTCTAATGAAACCGTCGATAAGCTATGAATGGCAAAACGAATACCCATAACTCTTTGCGCGGATTGTCTGCTTAAAAATCTATATTTCGTCTGCTACAGCTAATCGCTATCGGAAATGTCCGGAATATAACGAGTGATACTCGCCAAGACTTTCGTAACATATCGACAGTTTCCGGTATTTTGTTTCGCTTTTTTGTTTTACTTTAAGAAATTTAAAATAAATAAAACAGTAAATATAACTTGTTTATTACTACTGATTGATAACAGGTCACATAAGGTGAATTGATCATTCAATAATCACTAACGCCTAGTCTTTTTACGACCTATTTGACAATTGAGTAGTTCAAATGAGTTATCACGTGATTATTATTATCATTACTAATATAAGTAGTAGTAGTAGTAGTAGAAGTAGTAGTAGTAGTAGTAGAAGTAGTTAGTAGTAATAGTAGTAGTAGCAGTAATAGTAGTGGTGGTGACTCTAGCAGTAGTAGTAGTGGTGGTGGTGACTGTAGCAGCAGCAGCAGTAGTAGTAGTTATAGTAGTAGTAGTAGTAGTAGTAGTAGTAGTAGTAGTAGTAGTAGTAGTAGTAGTAGTAGTAGTAATAGTAGTAGAAGTAGTAGTAGTAGTAGTAGTTATAGATTAAGTATTTTCAAAACTCCTCGTGAAGGAACCCAACGAATTTTGAGATTTTAGTATAAGAAATGGATTAATTGTAGTTTTTGAGATGAACTTTTCTTTTACGATTTAAAGAATCAAAGAATATTAACAGTTTCAGAGAATATAGTTGTTTAATATATACATGGACATACCATTTGTAATTTAGCCACCGATATAAACTGTCACATGTTCTATTAACCAAAGACCCCCACTGCTGGAGAGTGTTAACAATAAAATATGGCCCCAAGATATGTTCATAGCATGTGATATGTTATTCTAATACCAGTATCCCCATAAGTTACACAATTAGACATGTTTTATGACCTGATGTATGCTATATTTTTTTGTGATTCTAATTGATAAATTTGCTACAAATAATTTGTTGATGTGTGAGGTTTCATTAACGGGGTAAAATGAGTTATTTTATAAACTACACATATACTGGAACGATAACTGTTGTTGTATAGTGTTTAACGTCACTTTGAACAAAAAAATTCATATAGCGATGGTGTTTATTCTAGATTACTTTAGACACTTTTCTAAGCGCTGCCACACATGGCATGAAACCTTTTCAGTCACATTATACTGACACAGGGTCGACCAGACTAAAACTAAACACATTTAATAAAGAATTTTATTTCTGCGCAACTTAATTACAAATTGTCTTGATTTCTGAGTATATTATTTTTATGAAATTTATTTAGTATTTTCGTCCTTTTTATAGTTTTTCACAAGCACTATCAGATTTTAAGAGCATCCTCGTAAATGATAGCTTGATTATGGATATATGTGTATTTTTATTATCAATATACATCAATGTCTCGGGGCCATATCAATTTAAAGAAATGTATACGACAATGTCGTAAATTGAGCTTACCAATTCCAGTATAAAAGCACTCTTTACATCTGTGGACCAGTAAAATAGTATACCTAGACTATAAAATGTTTTTTATCGTTAAACTTTAAATATATGTACTTTAACCGATATCCTAAACCTTATTTATACAATTTTGTTCCGCGTAAGTTTTAATGTTTCATAGCACAGTTTGGCACATATTCTGAATATATGATATGATTATTATAGACGTACGTTTTTAAAAATATTATTTCGATTTTCGATTTTATTATCTGTTCTCAAGTGTTTAATTTGTCCATCAGTGAGGTATAAAGTGGATTTTCTTAAAGTACATATTGGACATCGATACTACCTTCTGTTATCCCACATTGCCCCACAGCCTGTGACGAGGGGAATACAATAACGCACTGTCATTGATTAGCTCATGCTGTGTGATGCCATAGTGTCCAAAGTTTTTTTTGAGACATACTGTTCCGGCATGTCATCGTATAAAAAAACTGTGTGGCTTATTAACACTTTCGCCATTAATTTTTTTTAAAGGTAGGTATTTCTAATATTTTGGGGCAACGAATGTAAACATACCTTAAATGCGATAATTTCTTTGAGTCGAAATACTTACACTACTACTGAAACCAATACTGCTAATGCGTTTACTTAAATTACTACTACTACTACTACTACTACTACTACTACTAACTACTACTTTCTACTACTACTTCTACTACTATTACTACTACTGCTACTACTACTACTACTACTACTACTACTACTACAAATACCAGCACTACTATTAGCAAGGTAGCCTTTAGTACTATTATTAAAGTCTTTAGTATGACGCGGTCTGGGATCGAACCCACGACTTTTCGCATGGAAGGTGGACTCTCTATTACTACTTGACCACCGCTCCGACCATAAATTATTGAACTATTTGGGGTACGGACAATATTGCCCCTAGGAGATCTTAAATCGGACTTGTCTTTATTAAATTTAATACTGTGACTATTACTATTACAACTACTATTACACATTATTCCTTATTTGTACTGATAAATATAACAATGTTTTTTTATTAAGCTTCTGTTGATATTACTTCTATTTTAATAAGATTTTATCTTTGTTCTTTTTATACTTTTTTAAAAATAATATATTAATTACCTATTCGGCTGATGCTTCGGCAAACATCGACACTTTACGGCAATGATCGTGTCCGTTAAATTAAGACCTGATGGTCTTTGTTAATTTTATGAACCCAACCGTAGAGATTACAGTGTCATTGATAACATTGTTATTACAATAACGCATTGGCACTGATGAGCTCACGCTGTTTATTGAGACATACATCCCGGCATGTAATCGTTTAAAAAAACTAAGTGGCTTATTAACAATTTTGCCATTTTTTTCTGAAAAGATAGGTATTCATAATATTCTGGGGCAACGAAAGTAAACATACATTAGTTGCGATGTTTACTTTGAGTCAAAATATTTAAAGGACGTTAGATTTGTTGTTTTGTTGTTGTTCTCGTAAAGCCGAAAGCTAGCTAAGGATATCTCGTTATAAGTTTTAGCACTGAAAAATGGTAATTCTCTCTACTGTATTCACTATTTCTACCATTTATGTATTCTACGCAGATCCGGTGCTCCTGAAAGGTGTTTTGTTAGACGTATGATTCTCTCTATCATATATATATATATATATATATATATATATATATATATATATATATATATATATATACATCTACAGATAGGTCTACAACATATTGTAAAAGTGTTATCAATAAAAGACGATATAGATTAATATAAAGTTGGTATTATCCAGCATTTACGTATATAAAGAAAAATATTCACAGTTAATAATATGTATCACCTGATTTACTTTCAGGAAACCCTAAGATCAATATGAAACACTTAATTCTGACACACCAACGGAGAAAATGTATTTAGAAATGAATCAGGAACAAGGTAACTAAATCTATATTATGTGCACATATGTAAACATATATCTTCTATACACATGTATGTTATTGATATATGGCATGTCATGCAAATGTATGAACAGAAAATTAGGTCTTGTAAAATAATAAACAAAACAACGATAACAAGTACTTCTTACAATATCTGCACTAAATTGTATTTATTTGCAAATGAGGATGTATATTTATACATATAATTATTCTTAGCCTATGGTGGGTTGAATGTTTAAAGTGATATATTTTCCTTTTGTTCCAGCTGATGAAACAACCAATGAAGACGACAGAAACGTTTATGTTAACCTGAAGCTGAACATATAATAAATTTTACGTTTGAAAACAAATATTTAACGCATTATATAGTGTATAGTGCATTTACATCATATGTTTATTTGACCTGACGTGAAACGACTATCGGTCATGTGCCGGTGTTATTACTAAACCGGATCCATCTGTCCGGTAAATACAATATAGTGCTTACAAATACACCGTCAGCTTGTCTAAGAAAATTGGCGGCGCTCAAACAAATATCGAAAGCTGAATGGATCACATCCCTTTTTTATCGACAGTCTGTGTCAGGTCAATGGTTACACGCGTATATGTGTTATACGAGATAATTGCACTTTAACAGTTTTACCAGAATTATAAACAAAGGAGTGATATTTACAAGTGGTTGAAAAACATATATAAATGTTATAAAGACGTTAAAAATATCATGATTTGATAAGAATCGATCATTTATGAAACACATTTATTGACCATTTGGAATAAGAAAATGTGCATCATTTTCTTTATATTTGTATTCATGTAATCTATTTGTAATTGCATACGTTCATGTAATACTGTTTTTATCTTATATGTATGTAAATATGTAATGTATATGGTCAACGAACCGAAAATACGGTTACACTGCCGACCCTATATTGTGTATGGAATATTCATGTTCAATACAACATAATATACAACATATCAGTAATAATTGACTACATATGGTATCATGTAATATGGTACGGTCTCATCTTTTAACATCGTTTTGTTTTTTCCCCAAAGTTGTTTGGCCAATATTGCGATGTTTCGATATATACAACATCTACGTAAACCTGGCATAATCAAGTGTGTAAGACCAACCTATAAGGCATGAATTGGACCAGAGCCACTGTCGTACATGATATGATTACCTGCATTGACAATGAACTACAATTGCTGTACCCATACACATAGCCCCATGTTTCGTCTGATGGTGTTATCATTTGTTTCGTTACATGTGGATTAAAATTCGTTGTTAACAGATAGAGTGATTATAATATAAAATAGCATGACATAGATAGTGTCCACCTGGATTGTTTCTCTTGTACAATGCATGCTAAAGATTATTGATATCGTAGACCATTATGAATATTAGATAAAATATATATTCAACATATATATCGTATTTTATGTAATTCAACAATGTATCGATATTAATCTATAAACGATACAAAACATGTTAATGTTTATTTACATAATATGGTTACAATAGTATCGTATATAACTCACAGATATTTTTACTTAAGCAATTGTATATATATCAACACAGTTTCAATAACACCATCTCGATGTTTTAGCGAGAGTTTGATGAACATTTGTATTTTTTTACAAAGAATAAAAAAAGAATATTTTTATCATTTATTTGCCTAAAATAGTTGCCGAACAACCACAGAAAGATTGAAACAGTTTCAACGATGTAAATATCGAAAACATTTATCATATATAATAACAGCTTTCCAAGTTTTGAACAAAAAAGAAACACAGCTTTTTTGATATTCTAATGGAATAATGTCTCCATTTTGTTTCATACATTTCTAATTTGTCATGTTTAATAGAGCTATTTCTTGTTTTATCTCGATTCTTCTTTTCATATATTTGTTAACAAATATATTTTAGAACTCATTTTTTTATTTGCTTGTACATTTAAGAATAAAGTTTTATAAATTTAAGTTATTATACTAGAATTTATTTGTTATAATTCCAAAGGGAATTCTGTCTTTGTATATATTCTATATTAATGTTGATATCGCTTAAATATATCCTTAAATATGTCAAAATATCTTTACATGAAACCATTCACAGAACAAACTGATTTAACCATTACAGTATCCCTACAAATTTGAATTAACTACATGTAGCATCGATTATGCGTTGGTTCAGATTATTCGTATCAAGTTTTTGCATTGAACGTTCTTAATGTTTGATGACATGTGGATTTTATTGGAATAGTGCATATCTTCTTCTAGTCCAACTGAAGATGTTGAAAGGGCTGGCTCCAATTTAATTTTAGTTAGATTATAGGATTTTGTTCTTTCTTTAATCGATACCTATATATAATTGATTTGTTTGTTTGTATAGCAGTAGTTTTTGAAATAGGTCAACAGAGTCTTAGTAACCGATTGGTTCATGTTTAAATCGTTCTTTCCATCGTGTTTTATGCTTGGAAACATCTGGTTGTACCTTAGAAATTATGAACTAGATACTCTATATAAAGTTTTAAATTCGTTCAAACGATAAAACCTTTCCCGCCCCCAACCCCCCCCCCCCCCCCCCCCCCCCCTTAAATATATAAAGTATATGTTTGTTCCTATTTCACACCAATTATTGTAGAAAAACGAATGTAGACTATAGTTATATTTGTGGTATCCAATGGAATTTATTTATTTATTTTACTATCAAACTTGGTGATCCTTATGAATTTCTATTTTGATGAAATGAAATATTACAATGTTTCAATGAATCAGATCTTAATAAAATTATAATACGTTTTGAAATATTTAACTTTAGTCCAGATATATTAATATAAATATGTATAATATTGGTAACCGTTTCAAATGAGTGTTATAACCGTCTATTCCCTGAAGAGGACCTCATTGAAAATTGAATTTCGTCATCTTCTATAAATAAGTACTTATGTACTTTACTCTCAAACTTACTGAAGAATATATTAATATTTAATATTTTATTTGTATAATTAATATACAAAGGTACTAATAATTTCCACATTACTACAGTAACTCATACGCTTAGACGGATGCAGTATAGTTGGTATAGTGTTAGTCCGTCACGTCCAATGTCGTTTGTTCGATTCCAGTCTCGACTTGATTGGTTCTCAAAATAAAAACGCTCAGTTTTGAATTTAGAAACGGACATCAGACCATTTATTGGACTGATATTAATTAACTATTGTCATTAAAATATCAAAAGAAAGGAGAATAATAGCAAACACATGAGTTAAGCATATTCCTGAATTGCAGTTTGTATATAACTGATTACGGGATTGCGTTACAACATGATATTTTAACGTACGTTGCTTCTCGTCATATTATCGAATAATGAAAAAAAAAGTTCATATATGGAACATCATTGTGCCTTAAAACATTGCTTATTAAAGCTTAGTTTAGCAAATATTATAATGTTAATAAGGGGAATCACTCTTACGATGAATTGTTAATAAACGTAATTGTATTGTCCCTACATGGACTGTAGCTGTTTAAACAAATGACAAACGGTTACCGTTTGTTCGGATTTAAAACTATAAAAATATATCACATCAATTTTTATTGACTTTGAATAATAGTTTACATGATATGTGTATGATGTTACATTGTAAGTGAATATGAAAATAAGCACAGGGATATACAGCATACAGCCGCTCACACTGTCGCTTCCATGCAAATTGACATAGCTACGTGACAATGAAACGGCTTGATTATGTTACTACTATGATTTACCTTAGCACCTTAGCAAAAATTAGATATATTTTATCATTCTTAAGAAGTTACTTTCAATGTTCTACACTTTAAATAACACATATTCTATTAAGCTTTGTTAAGTAATACACTGCGCTGTTTAATCTCTAATGTTATGTAAACTTAATTGCGTTTTATATTTCATATGTATGATATGATGGCCGTTAATAGTTTTTGTGAACAGGTAAAATAATCTGTTTGCATTACAAACCAACTGCCTTGTAGTGTGTATTTGCTGAGCCGTGCTAAATGCATATCAATTAAATATACTAGAGTTCTGAGCGTACATTCAAGTAATGTAGTCCGTAGTGGGCATGTATTCCAGCCCACGTTCGAATATAAATTTGTCCTACCGTGGCCCATTGTGCGTCCATTTTTTCATTTGATTGATACACAACTAGTAGCATATTAATTTCAGGAAGACTAAAATGTAATTATAACATTTGTCATTGCCACATTCAGAAAAAAACATAGTTTATTTTAAGATCCACATCGGGCAATAAAAACTAAGCTATTGGTTACTTTTTTGTTTGGGGGATGGTTTGATTTATTGTGTATTGTACTAAATATTAAACATGTTTTATAAGTCTTGACATAGATATATGAATACGTTGAAGTTTACATTAGAACACCACACATCGAACCGCTTATCTGGTCCCAGTCGAATTCCTTCTTAATTTCTATAACTCTACCTCCGATAGCTAGAACATCGATGGCTGGAAGAGTCGAACTAGAAACAAAGTCCAGCCAACATATTTACCTGTATTTTTGCACCCTTTGTTCGAACTATTTTATCCAGTCCCGTCGGGTTCGAGCCATCAAAGATCTTCTGTATTCATTTTGTTTTAAAACATGATATACTTGGAATGTGTTCAATACAACTCAGATGCAACCGATACAACTCAGGAAATAATATATGATTTGCACTTGCTGTCGAAGATATGTTATATATTATGTTTTTCTTTAGACTTACAAGACTTATGCACTTTTTTTCAACACAGTAGTCTTAGCATGATTATGCTGTTGTGATGTATCTTCATATTTACATAATACTTTAAAATGAAAATTTGCAGTGTGTCCCTTTAAAGTACTTTAGTTGGCTTATAAATGTTAATGGCTGACATATTACGCTATCTTTGTTTTGATTAGCAATATAGTATACAGCAATTATCTAAAGCTGGGTATTCCTTTTTTTGTTTCATGTTTAATGAAGTGAACACTTAAACATTCACAAAATACGTCTTACAGATAATATTGTGTTAGCACGCTATTGAAACACAGCGATATGTTTTAAAATAGATATTAAACAATACAATGTGCAAAGTCATTCATATCTAGATCAAAACTTACGAAACAACAGTGAAGGACGCGGACGTTATTGCAACAAAAACAAGGTTAATTTTGGTGGTCATGGTTGTCTCTGTCTGTAAACATGTCGATTATATCATTATAGGGATTAGAGTACGTGGTTTTGCTATGGTTTCAAATAAACAACTTTAGTTAAACTAATCGTTTCTGCACTGAAAAAAAAGACAATAATACGTCTATCAGTTACATATTCTTTTATCTTGACAATATGTTTATGCTATGGCGACATGAAGTGAAATCTTGATATTCACGTAACCATTTCATTTATTGACATTAGGAACGTGTTAAGTCGACATCTCACTTATTATTGTCAGTTAATACACTGTCCTGCCGACAGCTTCTTCGTTACTGTCCTTATGTCAACATCGGGCGTCTTCACTGATATTGCCATATTCATTTGAAAAAGTGACTGACTAAAGGTGATTATAAATTATAAACATAATGAATGAGCTGTCGACATTATACGGTCCTGATGTCGACATAATGAAGTGGCTATTCCACTATCAGGCTGACAGAAGTATGCCATCATAATATGATTACATGTACCACTATGTACATGTACAGAGGTGAATGACTGTAGTTAGTAGTATTATACTTGTGTTGTATTTGGCGACCGACTCACGATCGCTAAAGTGAAACACTCGTTTTCTTTATCTTTATGTAGGCTAGATCCGCCGGTGATGCGTCTGGCTGTGAATTCAGTGGTCATGAGGTCGAATTACCACATATTCATTATCTCTGTGATGATTGGTCATGAAGTCTACGGTCCAATAGTCTCCTATCTCTATATGTGTTGGTATTTACTCATTTATTTGCAGAGGTATGGTGTTTCTTGTACCCTTTATTAGCCTGATATATCTTTGGAACGATGATTATGTTTACACATTTAATCTAATTATTTGCAATAAAGGTTACGTGTGCATGGCCATCATCCCACGTTTAGTGATTGTTATAGTACCGGGTTCATGCTACGAGTGTCATGCGTTCAACCCGCCACCACAACCAGGTGTTGTGACCTTGAGCAAGACACGCTATTTGCGTATGCTTAATACTGGTTCTACAAGGATATCTATATATAAATTTAAAACAACAATTTCACCATTCTCCGAGTTTAATTCTATAGACTTAACTGAAGTGATACTATGTTCATTTACTTTATGTGTTGTTATCGTCCATTGTAGACGTGTTTTTATTTCATTAAAAGCATTCTTTATATTTGAAGTTAATAACCGACCTTTACCTTAATGTAATGTGTGTTAAGTTAATATTAAGTATGAAAAACATAGTTGGGAAATACCCTACCTGCTCGACAAATATCATATTTCCTACTGTCCTTAATTACCGACGACACTCGGGGGGGTGGGGGGGGGGGGGGGGGTGGGGGGGGGCATTTCAAAATGAGTATATAAAATATTAAAAATCCTATCAAACACAATATTTTGCTTAATTTCAAGTTCGTTATTCACAGTCAGCGATACATGAAAAAACGATTACCGAAAGAATATATCTTTAAATAATATATTTAAACTGTTGCTATATCACATAATAACTTTTACAAAATCCCTAGATTTACAGCAGTAATATTGCAGACAACAGTTCGGCGTTTCGAAGGTAAAGTCATACAATTGTCATAGGGTTTAAATAATACATTGGGCATATCCAATAACAAACCGGGTTATCGTTCATCAAGATAGCATTAAGTATCGTATTGACGGATTTCAACAGAACAGGGTGTATTAACTATGTACATGGGGTCATAAACTTCAAACGACTGTTGTAGGTACTTCTATTTTAAAGTTTTCGGTGCGACACTGAACTTAATAATCATTGAAGTTGTAGTTATACTGGTAAAACCATACTATTGTTATG